>APFE031711078.1:237772-345724 GCA_000404065.3 Pinus taeda
GCTTCTATGGGGCACAATAGTGACAATATGGGCACTACATGGGTACATCAATATAATAAGGGGGTTGTACTAATAACAATAAGGGGTTACACTAGTAGTATAGGGGCCTAACATCTTTCCTGCCCTGTTCAACCTCAAAACCACTGCTTCGCATCCATCACTGACCTCTCTGGCTTCCTTCAACTTCCATGTTATCCTTTCGTCTTCGGCTCCACTCACCGCGAGCTCAGTTGACAGGGCTATGCGTCACCTTAGCACTGTAGCTTTACTCTGCGTGACCCAGACAGAATCCGCAGCAGACCTTCTCCCTCGGGCAAGCTCGCCACCCTCGCTCCTTTACAATGCTCCTCTGCATGCCTGTTCTCATTATGTTTTGGTGCTGCATGCTCTTCCGGATCCCGACGCCATCATTTCTCCACCTCTTCTCTGCCCTCGGCTCTGCCTTCCTGTCTTGTCCACCGACTTGCCATTCTGCTTCACTTACCAACCCGCCGCACCTATCACCTATGGCAATAATGCCTGCACTTGCCTGAATCATCCGTCGTCGGTACATCATTTCAATCATCTCCACATCATTCAACCCGATTGGGTAATCATTTTTCTCCATATCATGCCTTTGTTGCTTCATCATGGTCTTGGTCTATTATTGTTTTCAAACCTTCCCAACTATGATCCCTCTCTAAAGAGGTCCAATTTCTATCTAGGTTGTTGTTTGCTTCTCTGCTTCCCCAGTTTGCCAGGAAATCCGCAGCCTTGTTTCCATTGCGTCGAACGTGGTTGATTAACTTGTAATCAATCCTATTCAGTAATTCTTCTATGTCTTTGATGATGGCTGCGGTACTCCAACTTTTGGCTACTTTGTCCCAGCTCTGCCCATCTTTGAGTTTACGTAACATCCCAATCATGATCTGCGAGTCCCCTTCAATTTCCAGGTTCATATACCTGTTTCTGAATGCTATTCTCAGACCCTCATGTATCGCCCAGAGCTCTGCTTCATTATTCGTCATCTCGCCTCCCCACTCCACGTAGATCCATCTGGTTCTGCCTTGTCCATCCCGGAAGATGCCACCAAACCCTGCCGGACCAGGATTCCCTTTCAACGCTCCGTCAAAATTCAATTTGATGGAGTGTATCCCTGGGAATCTGAATTGATTGGGGCTTTGAGCTTGGGGATTAATTTTCTGTTCTCTTCTTGGGTAAATCATACTAAATTCTAGGTTCAGCATCTTGGCTATTCTACCTTCAGATTAATCCATCTTCCAGTCTTCCTCATCCCATTTTTCTGATAACACAGTTTCTTTGATTGCTTTGCTTACTTCCTCCC
Organism: Pinus taeda; assembly: GCA_000404065.3. Lineage (NCBI taxonomy): Eukaryota > Viridiplantae > Streptophyta > Pinopsida > Pinales > Pinaceae > Pinus > Pinus taeda. Next base: position 239,097 of record APFE031711078.1, read on the forward strand.
AGGCTTTCTCTGGTCTGCTAGTTTTCCCCCTAAATATTCTTCTGTTGCATTCATTCCATAGAAACCAGACCACAAAGCCTACCGATAAGTTCCAGATTCTTCTAACCACTTTACTTTGGAATTGGACCAAACCCCATTGAACTATGGTATTTCAAATGTTATTGGGGTCTCTCATAGTTCTTCCAAATAGTGATCTGGTCTTTCCCATACATTTTTTGCATAGGGGCAGGTATTTAGAAGGTGTTCTTGATTTTCTGTTTCGCTATTGCAGAGACTACATCTTGATGGTCCTTGGTACCCTCTCTTTAGGATTTTGTCCCAGGTTAGAATCCTTCCTCTGCTAACCAACCAGGCAAAAATTGTGATCTTAGGCCACCATTTTCCTTCCCAAATCTTCCTCCAGTCTAAACCTTCCCCTTCCCAGATTTGTCTTATTGTCAAGTAGTAGGCCTCTTTTACTGTATATTCTCCTTTCATCGCTCTGCCCCATCTTAGGATGTCCTCCCCTGTCCTGCTTCTTATCTTCCTGAGGTCCATTTCTTTGAGGTAAGTATCTTCTAGTTCTGTGTTTATGTTCTCATACCATTCTCCTGGTTTCCTCCATGTCCTCCATATGTTACTGCTTTCCTCATCCAACCAGTAGTCCCTTACTTTTTCCATCCCTGCCCTTTGCGCTCGCTGTTGGATCTCTTGGAGGGTTTTTATTTCTTCCATTTTACCTTTTTGCTGCCACCCATCCTCCCAAAATTTTGCATTAGTTCCTCCACGGATTTCCCAGAACGCATACTGGTTGATCATATCCTTGTTCTGGCTTGCTAGATTCCAGATAGATGACCCTCTTGGAGTTTCATCGATTCTTAATTTATCTTCTATTTGTTCTGGCATATTATATTTACATTCCCAAATTTTTTTCCATACATCTTTTCCGCCTTGCAACCATCTCCACCATAATTTTGCGCCTAAAACATTATTGAGAATTTTCGGATCTCGCACCCCCAAGCCTCCCTCTTCCTTCCTTTGGGTCAGATTCGCCCACGAGACGAGGGCCCATTTCCTTTGTTGTTTCGGACCACCCCAGACAAACTTCCCAAATATCTCCCTTAATTTTGCGCAGACGCCTTTCGAAGCTGCTCTGATGGACAACGAGTATATGGGGATTGCTTGGAGGACTGACTTTAGCAAGACTATTCGACTGGCAATATTTAGAGATCTGAAGGACCAATTTGCCAACCGCCTTTTGATTTTATCAATAACTTCCTGCCAATTTTTTATGCGATTGGGATGCATGTCCAACTAATTGCCTAGATATTTAGTTGGTAATTCCCCCTGTCTGAAACCCAATGTTCTAGTGACATGGGATTTGATGGCCTCCGGAGTGTTGAAAATAAATGTGCATGATTTGTCCTTGTTAATCTCCATTCCCGAGGCTTCCGTGAAGACTTCCAAGATTTCCTTGATCGCCCTTACCTCTCTGAGACTTACTTCCCCAAATAACATTATGTCATCAACAAATTGTTGATGGGTTATGGCTAGATTGTTTCCCCAAAGCCTTAATCCCCTGATCTTTTTTTCCCTAGTCTCTCTTTTAATAATTCTCCCAAGTCCCTTTGCTGCTAAAATAAAGAGAAAAGGTGATATTGGATCACCTTGCCTTATACCCTTGAGGCGTTGAACGTCCTTGTTGGGTTGCCATTCACTAGAATTGAAAAAATTGGGGTTGAGATCATGCTAAATATCCATTCAATCCATCGTTTTTCAAAACCATATGCTTCCAACACCGCACAAAGGTATCTCCAGCTTAGGCGGTCGTAGGCCTTTGAGAGGTCAAGCTTTATCATCATTCCTCTCTACTTACTTTGGTTTAATGAATGTATCACCTCCTGGGAAACCACTAGACCATCCAGTATTTGTCTTCCTTCAACAAAACCCATTTGTTCGGGGGATATGATACTTGGGAGAAGCGGTTTCAACCGTTTTGCTATTAGAGTTGCAATTTTTATCTTATAAATAACATTACACAAAGCTATTGGTCGGAAGCCTTGAGCTTCCTTCGACTATTATTTTTAGGAATCAGGGTTAAAAAGGTTGAGTTAATACCTGACCACATCCTTTGCTTTAATCTGGATTCTTCGACAGCTTCTGAGACATCCTGCCCCAAGAAGTGCCATCCTGCCTGATAGAATTCAGCTGTGAAGCCATCTGGTCCCGGCGCTTTTCCTTTTTTCATGTTCATGACCACCTCCTCGACCTCTTCCATTGTGGCTACCCTCATAAGAGCCCTGTTCTGTTCTGTTGTTATGATTTTTGGAATTTCTTTCCATACTTGTTCTATTGCTTCTCCTCTGTCGTCCTAAGTTTCAGTGAGGATCCCTTTATAGTGTTCCACCAAAACTTGCTCTATTCCCTCTTGTTCGATTACCCACTCTCCTACTTCATTTTTTATTGAGAAGATCTGATTTCGCTGTCTATTTTGGATCATAGCTTGGTGAAAGAATTTCGTATTTCGCTCACCTTCCTGCAGCCAGTTTATTCTTGACTTTTGCCGCCACAGGATTTCCTCCTGTTTTCTTCTTTCTTCCAACTGACATATTATTTTTCCTTCCTCTTTACTTCTTTCCTCATCCCTTCCTTCTAGGATAATTTGCTGCTGTATATCCTCCATTTCCTTTTCTAGTTTTTGTTTATCTTCCATTATATGCCCAAATTCTTCCCTATTCCACTTTCTAATTCTGTTTTTTATTTCCTTGAGCTTTAATTGGAATGTATGCATTTTTCCTTGCCCTCTGGCTTGACTCTGAGTCCACCATTCTTCCACTTTATGGAGAAAGTCCGGATTTCTGAGCCAGAAGGCCTCGAAGCGGAAAGGCTTCTTACCTTTGATTTTCTTTATGTCAATTTCTAAACAGATCGGCCAGTGATCTGAGCCAAGGCCCGGGAGTATTTTGGCTTCTATAAAAACGTCCCTGTTCAGAATTTGTTCCGAAAGGAGGAACCTGTCCAGCTTAGATGCTATCTAATTCTTTCCACCTTTCCTGTTATTCTAGGTGAACACACCATTTGTTGTTGGGATATTCACTAATCTTAGATTTGTTATGAGCTCATTAAAATCCTCCATACTTTGGTCCTGTCTCCTAATGCCGCCTCGTTTTTCCCCTAGATCGCGGATCAGATTAAAATCTCCTCCGACAATCCATAGATTATCAAGGATTATACTTCTGATTGCCTGTATATTCCTTAGAAAGTCTTTCCGGCCCCTGGGAAGGTGAGGGCCATACACCCCAGAGATGAGGATTCTCTCCCTCGATCCTACTAATTTACACACTCCAGATAGAATTCTGGGGAGACTGATCCAATTTTCGAAAATAACCTCCTCTGTGTTCCATAAAATCGCTAATCCTCCAGCTGACCCGTCCACGTCCTGAGCCATTACATCATACTTTGATTTCGATTTTTCCAAAATTTCCTTGATCTGTTGTTGATTCATTTTTGTCTCCTGTATAATCATTATACTAGGTATATCCTTCCTTAATCTATCCTTCAGATATCTCTGCTTGCCCTTGATATTAAGTCCCTTTATGTTCCAGCTTGTAAAAATCATTTAAAACTTTTTTGGGGGTTGTTGAAATACCTCTGACAGAGGTATCACTCTCCCTGAATTCACTAAAGTTTCCCCTACTGCTTGGATCATCTCATTCAACGGTTTCCTTCTTCGTTTCCTTCCTCCTTTTCCAGGTCCATCCATTCCTGTATGTTGAAGTCCTGGAGATCCTGTTTGGTCTGATCCAGTCTCCATCATGCTTCCTTTCCTCGCCTTATATTTTTGAAATGCCTCCTTGTATTGTTGTTTTTGGGATTCTAGGATGAATCTCTCATCTAAGTTCTTCCATTCTTGTATCAATTTCTTCATTATCCTTTCTTCTTCGGTCCCATTTTCTTTTCGTTTTTCTGCCCCTTGCGTTAACTGTTCTTCTGTTGTTTCCTAGTGTTCCCCCATCTCAACCTCAGTTTCTTTGGTCTGGTTGGTATTTTTTCCTGAGGTTTCCGAAATGATTTCCATCAGAACGTTCTCCGTAGCCCCTTCTTCCTGTTTGCCTTCTTCTGTGTCCTCTTCCTCATCTTGGAGGGCTTGAAATTTGTTCTGATTTTCTACCGAAATGTTATTATCTTTTTTTGCCCTCTTTGAGCCTCAGTGTGTGGCTTTTGCCTCCGTTGGACTTCCTTAAATCCCATATCTCCTGCCTCAGTTCCCTCTGTTTTTTTTCTCTTCTTCCATAATTCTTGTGACCTCGCCTTCCCTGTTCTATGGGCATTCCCTGAATAAATGGTCATACTCATGGCATCTTCGGCATCTAAATGGGATATGCTCGTAATCTATTGGATGTTGCCAAATTTCATCATGGTATTCTACTTCTACATATTCTGGTAGGGGTTCTTCTATATTCATATATACACAGATCCTTGCATAGGATGTGAATTTTCCCCTTTTGGTCGTTTCAGCTACTTTGACGAAAGCTCCTATTGAGTTTCCAATACCTTCTAGAATCTCAGGGTGCCAGAACTCTGTTGGTAACCCAAACAGCCTAACCCATATGGGCGCTGCTAGTAATTTCTCTGCATCTGGGTTGTACCTCTCTTCCCAATGTCTCATAAATAACCCAGCGTTATTCATGAAGTAAGGCCCCTCCTCGAATATTCTCTCCTTGTCTTCCAGGTTTGCAAAAATGACTGTAAAGAAACCCTTGGCTCCCAATTTCAGATCAACATGTCCTTTTGGTTTCCATCTTAATTGGATCCATTTTACCAAGTCCTTTTCAGAGGGCCAAAAACCTATGAACTTACAGATCAATGCATGGTCTTTCATATAACAACGATAATCTTCCAATTTATTGTTTGGGATCACATACCTTTGTCTTTTTTGTGCCCTAGGTAGGCATCTGCTCCCCATCCTTGCTTGCCATCGACTGCCCAAGACTGGCACGTCTTTGTCATTGTCCAGCTGTGATTCTGCCCTTCCTCTGCCACTGGATTCTCCTGCTACCATATTTTTAAAGGAGGGGATCTCTCCCCTCCCTTGGCTTCCCTCCATGGTTTCCTTCAGCCCTATCCAACTATTTTACTACTCTAGTCTTTCTTCTGTTTCCTAGTTCGTTCCCCGCGGTGCAGATTGGTACCTCCTTTCCCTCGCCGGTCCTGGATCCTCCCGATCGCTGTTCAGCTGCGCCGCCGACTTGAAAACCCTAGTTCGCCTTGTCTCTGCGCTTTGTTACCATCCTCTCCCTTGTAAGTAATCATTCCAAAATGAAAAACAAAATTATTTATGAAAATATTTTTAATAAAAAATCATAAAATACACACAAATTATAATTTTGTTTTTTTTAAATATATATTTTATATTTCATACTAAAACATTGGTTACATGATAAACAATACCTATGACCTAACCAAAATGGTTGCGTGAGGAACCCATACCCACCCAAACAAATAAAAAAATAATAAATTTAAATAATATATGAAATTAAACCTTTCTTCGTATATTGTTAATTTGTTGAAATCATTGTAAAAGTGATATATATATATAAATATATATATATATATATTTATATAAAATTAATTTTAAAGAACCTAATAGACTTCAATATTTTGAAGAGTCTAATATACTTTCATACACTTTTTGAGGTGGGAAGAATCCAACGGGCTTTCATGAATTACGATGGATACACGCTAGTTTTGAGAGGGATATAAGCAAAAGCAAAGTGCACGGTCTCATGCCTTCAACATCAAACGCTATCGCGGAATTGTGTGAAGATTGAAGAGCATAATTGGGATCTAACTTTTTTTTCCCAGCGTTAGGGATCTAACTTTATTCATTGATGTGAAAGATCCACTCGGATGAAGAACAAAATTGGAGTGTAAGTTAATAAGCGACTCACATCATATGAAGTGCAAAACACTCTACGTCTTTTCCTTGGCGTTTACATACACAACACGTACAGTTGTCGTCGCCAGATCTTATAAAGCATGGTATTCCCTGAATGCAGTTACGTACGAGAGAAGGATCCTTACTCCAAGATTACATTACATTAATAGATCAACATGATAGCTATCCTCGATCACCTCCTCGAATCGAATGTCCACCCAAATTGTCGAAGGATAATTATTAGTGTTGTAAAGGAAGTGAAGTGAAGCATGAACGTGGAAAAGTGAGAGTCCAGGCCCAAGAATATAAAAAACAAGAAGCGGTTGCAGATAATAAAAGCATATCCATCATTTAATTGTAATGCATTAATTCCTTAAATCGATTGATGTAACTTTTAAAAATATGCTATTATTCCTTTCCATCGTGAATATTGTCCACATGCACATATTCTCCAATCAACCGTCGTGTATATAAGGCCATTCCATAACAATATAGAACAACCACCATCACCTCGTTTCGTGCTATCTGAGGTTAGTAATTTGTGTTTATTTCAAGAGTAATTAGCGTTTGGCATACTGTGAATCAATCAATCAATCCATGGCATACTATGGGGAGTATGATTCATGCCAAGAGAGGAACCAGAGGATTTATGAGTCCCCGCCTATTTCAGGCTATGGCTATCAGCAGCAGCCGTCACGTCCCCCTTGCGACCCATGCCTAAATGTAACAGAAGGAGACCATGGATTTAACGAGTATGGAGGCCCCGCTGCTTCTAACAAGTATAGTGCAGGAGGAAACTACATGATGAACCGCCAGAAAATAGTTCCACAAGGCCACATCGTGAGGGTCGGCTCTAAGGCCAACCCTGACTACGCTTTGGCTATCAGAGATGGCAGTGCCGTCATGCTCTTCTACAATCCCAATGATCCCACAATGGTAACAATCTCATATTCATTAAATGCCTGAATAGATTCTGTTTAAATATATATTTTCTTGATTAATCTTTGTTGCCTGCATAGATTATATTTTCTTGATTAATCTTTGTTGCCTGTATAGATGCTGTTAATTTTCTTGATGGATATTTGTTGATATATACAATGTATATATGGATGCAGCAATGGGTGAAGGATGAAAGCTGGAGTAACCAGGTGAGGGACCAAGTGGGTCATCCTGCATTCGCTCTGGTGAACAAAGCCACTGGTCAAGCTCTCCGCCATGCCATTGCTGAATGTCAGGAGGTGCTAGTCACTCAGTACGAGGGCCCCTCCACTTATGATGAGAACATACTGTGGAGTGAGAGTGAGGACATGGGTTATGGGTATCGAACAATAAGGATGGCCAACAACATTGGGCTCAACTTGGACGCATTCCACGGCGACAGGAGGAGCGGAGGGATCAGAGACGGCACTCGCGCTGTGATGTGGAAATGGAACAAGCAGGACAACCAGCTCTGGAAGCTCTCTCCATGCTATTAATTGCTGCATATATATAATATATCTAGTATTATACTATGTTACTATTAACATGGCTGGCATGAGTAGGAGATGATGCCTAGCATAGCACAGCAGCTACCACATGGATACGAAAGGAAAATATTATAGTAAGATCAGAAAATATAGACCAGAGACGCCTCTGTGCGTGTATGTATCTTTTTATCGTCTCATAAATAAATAAATAAAGCCGTTTCAGACTGTCAAATTTATACTATCACTCAACTTGCTTGCCTTTATGTTCGCAGCACAGGATTATCTCTTCATACATCAATTCATGCTAAATCTTCATGCAAAAATAATTACAATTTCCAACAATATTAACGTGTATTCGAAATTGAGTTTGCATTGTTTAAAATAACATGATGTATGCATACTTTTTCTTCAAATTAAGCATACAGGATGGATCAATTTGTTATTTGGTTGGATACTTAATTAATGAGTGGGTTGGGGTTCCAACATGTCATGGCAACTGCTAAATAGATTGACTTAGATTTGTTAGGATGGATTTTGAAATCAGTAAAAAAAAATTATTAGGTTAGTTTTATTTTTTTATTTGGATTGTAAATTTTGAAAATATTTTAAAATACGATTGAAAAATTTGAAGCAAATAATTAATTTAGTTTTTATCCTTAAATATTTTGAAAATCAAATTGAATAATCAACTGAAGCCTTTCTTATTTCAACTCCAAGTGAATAAACCTGTGTTGAATTCTTTATTTTATCGTATGTTAAACCAATATACTTCAAATACCCTTCGTGTGAGTCCAGATCCGCCAAGATTGTATATTAAGTTAATATGCTTCAAAGATCCTCCGTCTGGATTGGCACGAAGGACAGCGATCGAAAAAAATATATATATATATATATATTTACATATTTTGACCGCTCTGAAATTGAACGCGTTGTGTGACGTCGAAGAGCCACCACTTCAACTCCAGCGGTGTGATACAGGCCATGGAGGTTACTCAGTAAGCTCCATTACATGTTCATCATTGCATATTTTAACGAGTTTTATTTTTTATTTTTAATAAAAAATATTATGATTAGGTCCGTCTTAATGCTTATTCTGAATTTGTTACAAACTAGCATTTGACATATAACACTATGTGAGGCAATCGATAGCAATCGATAACATATAACACTAATTAACTTTTTTTTGACAATTGTTGAAGAACAAAAAAAAAAATCAACAGAAAGCAAGGACCATGCTATATGCAATACATGCTTCCTAGCCTTACAAATCATAAGTCATATATCATATAACACTAATTAATGCTTCTAGCATATCACACTAATTAATGTTTCTTTGACAATTGTTGAAAGACAAAAAAAGAGATAAAAAAAAAAAAAAAAAGGCCATGCTATAATGAAAACAAATTAATGCTTCTTTGTCCCATGTTGAAAGACAAAAAACAAAGATAAAGAAAAGGCAAGGACCATGGCAAGAGCTAACCAACGTGCTATTGGGCCTTTAATGCACCCGATAGTGGCCTCACCATACATACATGCCCATGCCATCCATCATTTCTCCGGGAACTTGACCACAATTTTTTCTGAGAATGGGTGAGCCACCACTTCCGAGCTGGCACCCGCTATGCTGGCAACCAACACCCGCGCAATTTCAAACGATCCCTCGCGCCAAACATTCATTTTCTCCATTCGCACAACCGGAACAGGTCCTCTGCAACCCCCTCGAGCATTCATTTCTCCTGCTCACGGTGCTCGCTCACCTTGCAGGTCCGCTCGCGGTGTTGAATCCCGACAGGCTGTGCCCCAGGCGTAAGGTAAATTATACTCTGTGAACAATGACATCCACCATTTTGGCAGGCGCCTAGAAGGCCAATGCATACGAATCCCACCCAGTGCTTCTATAAATTGTCTGCATTGGCAGCTCCCATCGTCTGGTGGAACAGATACATTCAACGTCTCCATTTGGGTGCAGGTTCGAGTGAGTTGAAGGTGTTTTCTCATTGCATCGTAATCAGTTACCAGATTTATAACAAACCACTTAGCCATTCAGACATCTTCAATAGTTTTTAGGACGTGGTTTAATGGTTAATAGTTAAGTAGGGAGGTCCAATCTCAAACAAAATTATATATATCTGAAAATTGCTCCAAACGCGGTCCAATCTCAAGCAAAATTATATATATTTGAAAACTGCTCCAAACACAATTTTTTTAGTTGAAAAAAATACAATAAACCACCGCCATTACAATTGCAAACTCAAGCTCCTGCGTCCAGTGTGCTTGATTGTGTACTACCCACTTAGCCATGGAGGCCATGAAAATCAGATAATCCATTACCACTACCATTGCAAGCTTCCTGCATCCACTGTGCCTGCCTGTGCACTTTGCCAGGTGCATAGTTTATTTGGGCTTTTCATTGGGGTGAGATTTTGAGTACAAATATATTCAATTCTGTGAGAGGAATTTGGTGCACATTAATTTTCACATGCTTGCTAGGAAGGATGACCACGGAAAAATCCAAGGGCGCCAACCAGTGGAGCATTGATGTAAGTAGTAGGCTCAGATTGCCTGAAGTATGTTGCCACATTTGCTTTATCCTCCTTTTCAACTGAAAACATTTTCCAATGCTCCTTTGGTGTGGTGCCATTTCTTTCTGCAATAAATGAATTATACCTTGCTATTTTAGCAACAAAAAATATAATTGCAAGTGAATCTCATTTTCGTGTCAGATCAACAACCTTTTTCTCAAACTTCTTGTTCCTACTTGCTGAAAGAAAACTGTGTTTTTTGTTATCAACCTTCAATATTTCTTTCATGTCTTCTCTTGCATTATTATGGCGATCTGGGCTCTTTGTCAAATGAAGTGACCAGACTGTCATAAGATTAGGCTAGTAATGCAAGCAAGGCGATGACTGCATGTACATTTTGAATTGGTGCCTCAACAGGTGCTAGCATCTCTAACAATTTTTTGAAGTGATTGATGTTGTTGGCCACATCTTATGTTGTCATCTTTATTTGTGAAAACTTCCTCAGCTATATCTTAGGATGACAGCTTGATATTCATGAATGTTAAACAGCTTGAATTTCAATTAATTGTTGTGTTTGGCTACATATTAGAAGCCTCCTGTTTATTTGGTGAAGTTCCCTCAGACAAATCTCACAGTTACAGCTTTATTTTCACACGCGCGTGCTCCATTTTTCTTTTGGTGTTTTGGCACTGCTGATGTGAGTCATTTGATCATTAATGCTCAAAATGCTACAAGTAAGAGTCCTGCGATTAGCAGTTCATATGGTATGTTTGACTTCATCTTCTTCCAGAATGCTAAATGATCTTGTTCAATAATGGAATTCCCATTTGCAACTTCCAGATGGAATCCCATGCTATTAAATTTTACAACCAGATCTGTTTTAGACAAATAAGAAAGTCAAGCTAGCTACAACCATGGTTTTGGTGTACTTTGAGACTCTAATTTGCATTGGTGTTTGTTGTATTGCTTGTTCTTTTTCAAATAGGTAACCAACCTGAAAATTAAAGTCTGGCCTTCTTATGAACAGACCATTAGCTTTGGTATCAAATATTGGAAAAAATTCCAGTGATCAAAGAGAGATATTGAGCTTGTGTTTGCAACACTAGAGTGCTCAGCAATTGGAATCAAATTTATTGATTAAGGCATGAATGTACAACAAATAAAATACATGCCATCCACTAAAATATTTTAATTTTAGCAGAAAGAATGATGTATTCATAGTGGACGAATATTAGAGAGTAAAATATACGATAGAGAATTGCAGTGCTTTGGAAATAAAATGCATGAGTCAACCTTACATTATCTGGAATTCTCCCACACTTAAGTGTGACTACAATTTATCTATTCAAGTTGTTGCCTGATTATCCTGCTGTCTTCTCTGTTGCATTCTCCTCTGCCTGTCTTTTTTTTTACAGTTTTTGTTGCCTCATTATATATTTTTTTATTATTTAATTAAATGTATTCAATACTTCTCTTTATATAAAGGCTAAAATGATTTTTTCTTCCTAAACGGCTATTCATAAAGCAAGGGTCAGTTAACCTTCCTAAAGTCCTATTCAGTTGTCCTTACATAGACAGTAAGACAAAACCTTGCTTTCTAGGAGATGTAGGTCCAGAGGATATGTGAAGATTAACAAAAAAAATCTAACATTCAGTATATTTATCTTGCATGTTTTAGTTGATGTATTTCCTACATTTGCTATCCCTGATAAACATGATTAGTTGTTTGCCTCTGTTAGAAAGGGGTAATTCAGGGATAATTGCTGCACAAGGCCTTGGGCTAACTTGGAATGTGTGTTATTTAATTTAAAATTTTGTTGTTGTTAACTCAATGTAACTTAGTGTTACTGCCACCTGATTCAAGAAAAAAACAAAGTTGGATAAATAAGCTTAGAGTGTATTGTCTCAAGATCCAAGGCCCAAATTATTTGTTGAAGCCTGAATTTTATATTACCATGTATTGACTGAAAATATAGAAATATATGGTAGTATTTTTTTTCCTTGAGCTTTACTGTGTTATCAAAAAGCCCTATTTCTTTTCAACTTGTATGGATGTCTGGGGCTTGGCATGGTTTTTTGGCTGGATGTTTACACAGCAGCTGTGTGAAGGCAAAACACTCTTCTGCTTTATATTTGTTGTAACTTATTTTATGGTGCATCTATAGGCTGCAATAGTCAGTGCACAAAAAATCTGGAAGCAAGTCAATTATTTACACAACAGAAACTTGAACAACACAGACATTGCCATAATGCCACTACACAACATATGCCCAAGAGCCAGTAAGACATGTTTCCTTTCTAATTTATGGAAAACTATACTTCAGGAACTATTGAAACTGTAGAAAACTTTGGAACGTTAAGAAGGCATTCAACAGTTCAATAAGCCACCTTTGATGCAATACATGAGCTTCCAGTGTTGGTTGGGAGTTTGACTTCTATTAATCCTCCAGACAAAACACCTTTGATGCTATTTATGAGCTTCCAGTGGTGGTTGGCAATTTGACTTCTATATTATCATTCTCCAGCAAATGTGAAACAGTGATTCAGAACTTGATTCCATGTTGACCCATTTCAATTCCCAAATAAAAATGTATTACACATCCTGGCAGCCCAAATTAACTTAGGCATTGTTTACGAAGGTACCATGTGATTATTGTGAATCCAACCTCCACTTCAATGACTCATTCCTTTGTGAGGTCCCAACATGAATCCTAGACTATTTCTCTTTTTCCAAGGTAATGGTTATCAGAGTCTAGTGACTATCAGTAATACAAAGTGTTGGAGTTGATATTATTCCCTTGAGAGGTCCCGGCATGAATCCTAGACCATTTATCTTCCTCCATGGTAATGATTATCAGACATGTGGATGGTCAACCGAACAGTGAATTTTACAAATCACAATTGTTGACAGAATGTAATCCAATTCAAAATGTGATGCAAGCTCTAGAAGTGTTTTACAAAACCATAATTCTAAACAGGGTATGATATCTATAACTAAATCCTTATCAAAACATAAATTCTGAGCTCAATTAAGATCAGTGAAGAATCTATCAATATTTTAACTGGAAACAAATTTTGTTTTTGGTTGTGAGGATTGCCCGTGAACCAGTGAGACTCTTGTATCATTTTGCATACCATAAAAACCCTGTTTACATTGATTCTGCTGTCAGAGGACAACATCCCATGCGTGACAGATCATTCTCGAGACTCGTACTGGTACTGCAGCTAGCAGGAAGTGTTGGTCTGCGAAGGCATTTTGTTAAATTCTTCTAATATTTTGTTCCATTCTGGGAAACTGTTGATATTTTCTGCTTGCTGCTCTTTCATTTTCCTCAAAGACTTTGTTGTTCTTTCAGCTTACTCTAAGATTTTGCATATTTTTACCACAAAATTGCTTCTGGTGGTTCCATCTTTAATTACCATCCAAGCTGGCACGATTTCTGCTTTGTTATCACTGAAATGTTATGGGGAGACACTGCAGTGCAGGGGTAACATTAATGAGTTTAAATATACCTGGATTATCAGCTCTGAATCTTATGGCATCCCACCCACTCATTGGAGCAATTACTGTGTTGCGTTGAGGGGGGTCAACAAGATTAAAGTTGAGCAGATCAGTGGTTGGGTTATAGTTTCCCAGTGCTTCTCCCACCACATAGAAATCGTAACCATGAAGATGCATCGGATGGTTCTCTGCCACGAAGATGTTTGTTGTCTGATATACCAGTTGCACTGTAGAATTGTATTCCAGTACTTTCACTTTTGTTGCATGTACAGGAGTCCAAAGACTTAGGGGTATATTATCTCCTGTATAGTTAAATGTAACCGCAGGATTTGAAGGAAAATCAGTTGTAAAGACGCCATTAATGCCGAAATAATTAGCTTGAAGCAGAGCGATCGTGGGCAATGCAAATGACATGTTGTTCATACTTGCCGTAAGAATCGTTCCATTTGGGCCTACACAGGTCTTCCCAGTGGGGCACAGACGCAACCCGAGACCAACTGTGGAGATAGCCTGGCGTTTCAGTTCCTACGCCGCATTGAAGGGAGGACGTACTGTTATTCTGACAACATGCATTCCTAGTCCCGTTTCCATTTTGCTTGTGTTTGTTCCCCTTGCCATTGATCTAACGCTTGAAATTTGTGTAATCGTCTAACATCTAATCGTATGGTGCACAAAATGACACATAGGCAAGAAACAGAGTTGATTTCAGAGAGAAACACCTTACGGCATAATTAATACTTTTAAATATTTAATTTTCATAACTGCATTAATATATTAAATTGTTTTATTAAAGCTTATATAATTATAACCGTATAAAATTTCCAACCATTCCCATCCTAATTGTTATATTTTTTTATTTCTACTACCTAAATCATAGTAACTAAATTTATGGAGCTCTCGTCTTATAAATTTAGAGAGAACCATTTTCTGAATTTGAATTTGTATTCATTATAGATTGGATGAATGACTAATTACTTGTATTATTATGGTTGGAAAAATGTTAAGAGAGAGCTAGAAAAACTCCTGTGAAAATGTATTCACGTCTTTGTTTTGAATAACATTTTTAAAAATCGATAGTAAATTTTCAAAAATAAAAGATTCTTAATTAAAGTAACAATTGCTAAGTTTCCATATGTAAATTTTAACTAATTTTATAATATTATAGCCATCATTTGCTTTCAATAAAATTCAACTTGTAAAATTAATTTCTAACTAAGATAGGATAGGTTAATGGTGGCTGAGTTTGAGATAGGATAGGTTAATGGTGGCTGAGTTTTGGTATGCACATTTTAATTAATTTTATAATATTATAGTCATGATTTGCTTTAAATAGAATTCAACATAGTGATTCATCAATATATCTCATTATTTTTTATTTTATATCAATGATTCTATATCTTGTGAGCATGTAAGTGACCATTTTAATTAGTTGAATATTTCACATATTTTTAATATAGTAACTCTATATTATACTAGCTTATAATTATTCTTATGGGGATTATTTTGTTATCAATATTTTTTTATAAAAAGTATTAAGCAACAACAATGCATATTACACTTGTTTTGTTATTATATTATCTTTAATAATAATATATTATATTATTTTAATTTGGTTATATGTAATAATATTATTAATTTTAATAATTTTTAATCATATTTGATTTAATATTTTATTAAGCTATATTCATATTATTAAATAATTTTATATCATTATGTTTACTTTTTCAATAATATGTAAACAAGGTTGCACAATTGGCGTTCCCTAGTGCTTACTGTAATTATTGAATTTTGAAAAGTATGAACTAATGCTTACATTAGAACAAGGGTTGCGACAACATAAAAGTTTAATTTTTCACTGATAGCACAAGTGGCTACAAATTTTGATTTAATTTCCCAAGACCATTTAGGTATAGAAATTCAAGACATTTTACTTGCGAATATGGACATTTAACTGAAACACTATACTAGGTTATTTGATAACATACCTAAATGAGTAGTCTTTTAATTTTATGGACAAATTTCTCACCATCTAAAAACACATACTAAGATTCGAATTAAACCCCTGTTTTTTTTTTACATCAACTATGAGTTAACTATTGGGATTAATCGTTTTTGACATACCTAAAATTAATTGACACTAAAAGTCTTCCATGTTGTCAGACATTTATAAATAGTTCAATGTGATTTTATATTTTATGTCGAACTTATCGTTTTCTAAAGTTTTAAAATCTTCAAAAAAAAAAAATCAAACGTCATCCAATTAAAAACCTCTTATACATAAATATAAATTCTAATAACGTATTATTTATTTATATGTTAAAATTTTACATATAATACTAACAAAGTTGTGCATTCACAATGTATTTTGTAATTGTTAATATATTTTCAAAATATGATAAATTACTTCATAAACAAATGTCATATTGTTCTTCTTGTATAAAAATATGTGGCAACCTATATCAAATTAATTAAAATTAAAAGTTATATTTTTCCATATATAAAAAAATATTGTACATAAAAATAATTAATTTAACGGAATATGAAAAAAACAAAAATTTAAATTATAACATAAATACAGTTAAACTATGTGAATTTGAAATACTTAATTTTAATAAATAAATAAATAAATAAAACATTTTTATTTTATTTAATTATAAATTGTGTATTAAACATGAAATAAATTCAATAATTAGTTTAGTAATCAATATTTTACTTTACAATTAAAATATTTATCTCATAAAACTATTTAATTCATATAATTAAAACAATATTGATTTAATGATTTCAACTCTATGTTTGGAACAACCATTTCAAGAAAGAGATTTTTAAAGCTTAAAGAATTTTATTTATTCTATAAACATTTTTAAAGTTCATATATATACTATTTAATTGGGCTAAAAAATTGAATCAATTTGAGGTTGGTTAATTTCTAAAACAAAAGCAAGGATTCAGACAAAATGTATTGATCCACCAATTTTGAAATTGTTGGTAACAATTAATTGAAATTCAATTCATTATTAAAAGTTATTAATGTTTTTCTTTACATTTGGCTTGATACCGAGTGAAGAATTACTACTTTTCAAATTCAATTTTTGCATTCTCATTGAGACGTATCACATTCAATAAACTTTATGATTTTGGAAAAGCATAACCAGCAACCATTCTCACAAAAAAATAAATATCAAATTAATTAAAATTAGTACAACTTGCACAATTGTACAATTATATGTAGCATGTCTTTTGATTGGTCCATAGCCATTCCCACAACCAATAAAACTTGAGTTATTAAGTACGTAGACACCTTGGCTTTGTATGTCCAAGAGAGTTGTGATGGAAGATATTGCAGAGGGAGGCAAACTTGGGTCCTAAAAAAACTCAAAAAAAGTGACGCTGGAAAATCTTAGAAAAATTAGTAATTTAAAGAGATATCAAAAAACGAGCATTTAGCTATATAATTATCTAGCTAGTTTTGCAAGCTCGTTATAACTTGATATACTTTCCAATTTGGAATTTTTTATAATTCTATTCTAATTCCTTTGAGAATGAACCTAAATTTTAGTTGAAGTATTATTGCAATGGTAATGTTTGGTTATTATATCAAAGTCATCTAGATTTATAAGTCTGGATAGATGAAGCTTATTTTTAATTCATTTGAGAATGGAACTAAATTTAAAATCAATTCTAGTTAAGCCCATAGGCTCATTCTACAACCTAATATGAGGGGATGTGTAAGTTTGTTTATCCATCCATGCTCATTTGAAATAAAATTAAAAATTATGATAGAAATAGAAAAATAATGTTGTCTATAATGGAAAAAAATGAATGTGCTCTAAAGTAATAAGTAGTAAAAAAAAATGTGTGCATCAGATGTTTAAACCTTATATTTTTAAGACGAGAGACTCATTCTACAACCCACTACAAGGGGATGTGTAAGTTTGTCTGTCCATCGTGCTCCTCTAAAATAAAAATAAAAAATATGTTCTAAATAGAGAAATAATGTTGCCTATGATGTAAAAAAATGAATATGTTGTAAAGTAATTAGATATAAAAAAAATGTGTGAATCATGTTTAAACCTTATATTTTTCAAAAATAATTTAACAAGAAATTTAAATAAAATATTCGAAGATCTATGTGAACTAATTTATGGGAATATCAACTTCATATATATTTAAAAAAAAAAAAAAAATTGATTAAATTTTTTATTTGGTCATATATACTCTATTTAGAATTCAAACATATAATTTAAACAATGTATTATATCCTTTCATAAGAAAGATAATAATAAACCAGACATAACTAGTATATAAAACTAACTCACAAAACAAATAATTCTTATATGTTTTTATATTTATTTTATATTATTATGGAAAGCAAAATGCTTTTCCATATAACTAAATGACACTTCCTCATTTGAAATCAATATTCTTTTAAAAAATCAAATGAAACAAGTCCACTGACTGCCATTTGAAAGTGACGGACATACTTGAATTTAGAAGTACATTGTGAATGATTTTTTGGGGTAATGTTGCTAACCATAATAAAAGCCTAGTTTAATTGCTTAGTTTAATTATTTGATAAAGTTTAACTTTAAATTATGATATTAAAATATCAAAATTTATTAAATTTATAATTAATTTCATAAAATTATTTTTAAGTTATTCAATAGTGTTATATAATATATATATTCAAAAATTAAAATAATTAAAAAAAAATCGTACATTATTAACATTAAACTTGTTTTTACCATTAATTTACCATTAATTATCGAGCCATTCCAATATTCTCAAATTCAACCACATTTAATAAACATTGAGCAATATCAAGATATTTATAACAATTACTAAAATGAAATATTAATAACCATGGTGAATAATGATTCCAATGTTGACGTTAACCGCATTGTGAAGGAGCTAGATCACTCCCCAATATCTACCCATCTTCTCAAGTTCAACTACATTTAATAAACATTCAGCAACATCAAGATATTTATAACAATTACTAAGATGGAATATTAATAACCAGGGTGAATAATGATTCCAATGTTGACGTGAACCTCATTGTGAAGGAGCTAGATTACTCCCATTAATATCTATCTATTGTTTTTTTTAATTTTATTTGGAGTCGTTTATTGAGGTAGAGGAATTGCTGGAGGGTCAAAAGTGGCTGGAATCTGGGCAAATGAATTTCAAAGAATCTTGTAAAGGCAGTGTTTGAATCGTGTCGCTGATAGTGGAAATGAATTCAACACCATCAAAAATGTCTAGGACACTTAAAATTTTGAAGTTTAACAACTATAACTTGGATTTACAAAAATCCTTGCTGGATTTTATCTAAATATGACCAGAATTTCCATAACTTTCTAAATAGACATTTTATTTTCATGCAAATTGTCAAAACAAAGCATACAAAAAATTGGTGATAGTATCATGACAATGTGTACACAACTTTGGCGGTAACATCATTACAATGCGTGGTGTCTAAAACCGAGTGTGAAAACACGAGAGCATTCAGAATTACATCATAATTAAATACGATTCTGACGGTACCGTATCATTGCATGAGTTACCAACACATTCGACGACGTAGGTAATGATTGCCAAATAAGACTCCCAATCTCTACACTAATCAATCTCTACACCAATCAGAACGGGAATAAATAAAATTTGAAAAAATAAATTATTTCTTTTTCCTAACATCCACTTTATACATTGCTGAAATAATTTTTAGTCCACCAAAACTAATTGAGAGTTCAACGCATTTCTGAATGCATTATACTATGTGCGGCGACGATAACAAGTTTTAATTATGTATATTGCTTTGGGTAAAAAGGAGTTCAAATAATTTTAAAAATATTTATTTTACATAAAAAAAATATCTATTGGATTTATTATTCTCTTGAGTTTATAATATCAATTTTTTGGGTTTATTAATCTATGGGTTCATATTCTTATGGTTTAAACTTATTCATATAGGTTTAAATTCCCTTGTGTTATTAGTATTAATCCCTAGGTTTTATTACTCCCTTGGGTTTATAATATCAACCATGGTCATCCATGGTCAACCATGTTTTATAATATCAATCACGGTAAACCATGATCAACCATATTTTATATAATAATCATGGTCAATCATGGTAAATCATGATCAACTATGGTCCAACGTCGCATTGTGACAAAGATTGTCTCAATATGAAAATCAATTACGGTCTCAACCATGGTCTAATGTCTCACGATGACAAATATTGCCTCAATATGATAATCATGGTCAACCATGGTCAACCATATTTTATAAAATCAAATATGGTTATCCATGGTTAATGATGCTCAACCATTGTTGAATGTCGCATTGTCACAAAGATTGTCTTGATATGAAAATCAACCATGGTCCAACGTCGCATTGTGACAAGATTGTCTCAATATGAAAATCAATCATGGTTGGCCATGGTCAACCATGTATATTTTTGTGTTTATAATATTTATCTCTCGATTTAGATACGTTGAGTTTATAATATTAGTCCCTTGTGTTTAATATTATTCCCTTGGGTTCATAATCCCTTGCGGTTTTATTATTAATCCCTTGGGTTTATCATTCCCTTAGGTTTATAGTATCAATCCCTTGGGTTTATTACTCCCTTGTGTTTATAATATCAATCATGATCAACCATGGTCTGTTATAGTTGAATGTCACATTGTGACAATGATCGTCTCAATATGAAAATCAACCATGGTCAACCATGTTCCTGCATTGCATTATGACAAGAATTGTGTCAATATGCAAATCAATCATGGTCAACCATGTTTATTTTAGGGTTTATAATATTTATCTTAGGGTATATATACCTTGCATTTATAATTTTTGTCCCTTGAGTTTATTATTCCCTTGGATTTATTAATCTAAGGGTTCATATCCCTAGGGTCTAATATTATTCCATTAGGTTTATGATGCCTTTTTTTTTTTAATTCATAGGGTTTATTATTCACATGGATTTATAGTATCAATCATGGTGAACCATGGTCGGCCATTTTTTATAGTCCCTTGTCTTTAAGTAGTAATCCCTATGGTTTATTATTCCCTTAGGTTTATAATATCAATCATGGTCACTATCATCAACCATGTTTTATAAATTCAATCATGATTAACCATGGTCAATTATTTTTTATAAAATCAATCGTTGTCAGCCATGGTTTATCATGGTCAACCATGGTCGAACATCATATTGTGACAAAGATTGTCTCAATATGAAAATCAATGATTTTCTCTACCATGGTCCAACATCACATTATGACAAAGTTTGTCTCAATATGATGATCATGGTCAACCATGGTAAAACATGGTCAACATGGGCAACCATTTTCAACCATGGTTGAGTGTCACATTTTGACAAAGATTCTCTTGATATGAAAATCAACCGCGGTTAAGCATAGTCAACCATTGTTCAATGTCATATTGTGACAAGGATTGTCTCAATATGAAAATCAACCATTGTCCAACGTTTCATTGTGACAACCATGGTTTAGCATTGCATTTTGAAGACAATAAAATCATTCAGATGATTCTTGTTTAATGGACATAGGAAATAGCTTTGCCCATAACATCAGGAAACATAAAATCTACAAAAGGTAGCGAGGAAGCATCAACATTTGTATTTGTTACAAGCTGGACCTTCACTAGGAGTCTCAATCATAGACTTAGGCAATAAAGAAACATGGAATAGTTCAAGTGACATTTCCAATTGAGTGGCAAAAAAAAGTAAAGAAACATAGAATAATTCAGATGACATGTTCAATTGAGTAGCAAAAAAAATATAAAAACATAGAATAATTTAGATGACATTTCTGGATGAGTAGCACAAAAATTCAAACTACTATAGATTCATTTGAATAATTGTTAAAATAACATTAAAAACATTAAATTCTTAAAAGAATTAATTGACCGACCGAATTTTCTAAATTGTTTAAAATTTTAGCTTTTTAATAAATTTATGTTTCTTTATATATAAAAAATTAAAAACAAAAATAAATATAAATTAATATTATACATATTTTTATTTACATTTTAAATAGAACATTTATTAAAATAATATATATTAAATATGTGTGGAAGACTAGGACTATAAAACAATGGATTTACCATTATTTACGATTGGTTTATAAATTTTGTTTTTATATTAAATTAATATTTAATATATTTTTTTATTTTACCTTTATTGAAAATGATTTCCTTATTATGTTATTGGGAGAGAGATTTGAATTGTTATTTCTATATACTAAGATGGAGTTTTTGTGCGATTTCTTAATTATTTTTCTGACAATTTTGTTTTTCAAAGACCATGATTTAGCTACTCTTTGCTCATGTGCAAATTCTTAAAGCATTCAATTAAGGTACATGATTTCTTACCATGGTAATGCTATGTTAATATTTTCATGGATTTAAAGGAAATATGATTATATTTGATGATATTTTCATAGATTTAAAGGCAACATGATCGCAATTAATTAACTTCTTCCAACGTATTATTGAATTTTTTTTATTTGTTTGTTATATTTTTTTATTCGTTTGTTTTTAGATGGTAGATAGATGAATATTTTGGGGTTTTATTTTATAGCAAAGTTTTTATGTAATGGTTTTTTAGACTTTTTTAGGTATAATTTTTATTTTTATGTTTAAATCTAATAGTTCTAAATCCATTTTTTAATTTTAATTTAAATATTAAAATTAGATATTAGAATTAATTTTTTTTCAATTTTTTTTTCAAATGCGTTACTATTGTGAGTCGTAAGTTCACTTAAGATTTGTATCTTGAAAATTGTCATAGTTATTTTTATATGACATTATATCTCTATTGTTGTATAATGGAGGTATTCAATGTACTATCACATTTGTGATTAATACCATGAGTAATTAATATCTAACATGGTATTAGAGCTAAGTTTCTTTCTATTTTAAACCTTCGATTTCTCTTTTCTTTTAAATTTGAATGAGGTTTTCATTTTTAGTTGTTAATCTGTAAGGTCTCTCACTTTTTTGATGCAATATCTCTCATAGATGGCACACCTTCTACAAAAACTCTTACATGTTATATTCACCCTAGTTGGGAGAGGCACGCACGGTGGCCGAGGATGGGGAGGATCTCAAGGTCCTCAAGGATTGACTGGATACAAACTATATTAAAGTTGGAACATGTCTCAACTCAAATTTTTTAGCAAGTGAGATTTTCACCTATGGCTTGAGTTGCTATGGAGAGAGTGATGGAAGTGACTCTAGATGAGTTTGGATATGGTTCATGTAGTAAGCTTTCCACAAGATCTCCTTTGCTTCTATAGGAAATCTTAACCATTATCAATTTTGCAATTTTACTCTATAGGTTTGAGCTAGATGTAAACTTCATTCAATAGATTCACTACGAGTTGCTTGTCAACGAAACCATCCTCAGTGTTGGATCTCTCTCTCTCTCTCTCTCTCTCTCTCTATAGTGACTTTGTTTTCCTTGAGCCTTAATTTTATTATTTTTCTTTTTGTAATTTACAACGACCGCCAACACTCTTTTATTAGATAGTGAGACAGTCATATATTTTGGGCACATGCTAGGTCGCTTTTAACATTATATTATGGCCCATTTTAGTTTCTTCTATGTTTACATGATATGGCCCATTTTTGGGTCTTGCTCTATTTTTTATCTTTTCTTGGTATTATATTACTCCTCTCGTATTAGGCTAAATGGAAAAACAATTTATGCATATGTAACACTCTTTCGTTTTAATTATGTTATTTTTTCCTTGAAAACAAAAAGGATTATGTGTGTTAGTCTAAAAAACAGTGAGAATATTGCAAAATAGTCCATTTTTTTGTTATGGGATTTGCATATTATAGTGGTGCAACAAATGATTGATAAACCCTACACACATTTCATTCGAGACTTGAAAAAGAAAAATGGTTTTCAGATTTCATTTTAGTATTATAATTTACATGATCAACATGCAAGGCTCACTCAAAGGCATAAAAAGAAGTGAGCATCTTTATGTCGATTGCAGATTCCAAGAATATCATTCAGTGAAAAAATCATTAGATCTATGTGCAATCCACTTGCTACAATTCCCTCCAATTTCTGGCTCGACCCTTGGCCATTTTTCTTTTTTGCGTGCTTAGATATTGGCCTTGGATCCTGGAGGTGTTTTTGGTCTATAACGATGACAGTGATCCTCACCACCATTTCCTACCTATAGATCTTGTCTTCTTCTGGTATTTCTGTAAGTTGTTGTGGTCAATGTATATTTGTCATTTCTTTATGGTTGTGTCTTTTGAAGATAGACTTTGTCGCAAAACTCACTTATTACACCACAATATTGGAATCAATATTGAAATTTGATGGAAAAATGCATCATTCTATTAAATACGATTAATGATTTGGTAGTCCCAATGATAGATGTGTGTTTTATTATATACAATTGCTTATTTTTGCGAAGACAAGATATGTTGAATTATGCAATATCAAAATTGTCTACACCTTCTACTAGTATAACATTTCCTTTGGTTACTTCATCTAGTGCTACAACAAAGTCCTACTATACTACTGTCACTTTGATTTTTGCTTCTACAGGAATGCTATCTTTGGTGGGAGTAAGTTTAGGTAGTACATTTGGTGTATGTTTTAATGATATGTTGTGTGGATGCCCAAGGGAGGCTAGGCTACCAAATCCATATAGTTGATGGAGAACTTCATGAATAAAGACTGCACTTCTTCATAAAGTTTTTTGTTTTGTTTTATGGAAAGTGTTTGAGGTAGAATGTTTCTAAAGAATATTTAAAAAATATTGAGTTGTGTTCTTAAAAGTCTTTAGTTGGGAGAAATGCATTAGTTTGGAATCTTTGAGTGCTTTCTGAAATGTGAAATTATCAATAATGGAATTATTTATATTGTTTGAAATTATCAATAATGGCATTATTATTTGCTTTAAAATAAAACGTATCAGTATTTCTATATCTTAATGATGGAAGGGGTGTTCAAATTTCTTCTCAAGTTCATGTAGAACACAATTATCTTTATGTTGTGACCAATTTACTTGGATGGGTAAACTACTGTAAGAACTTCATGAGAAAATGGAAGATTAGAAACTTCGCAATGATGTTATTCATTTGTATTCCATCATTATTGTCTTGCAAAAAGAAAATTTCATGCTTAATAGTCACTTCCATAACATTCTCACTAACAAAATTAGGAAGGTTGACAGTCAGGATTCAACCATGGGCAAGTATCTCCAAAATCTTCTAGATGAATTTCTGGAAAATATTGACCTCCTTGATGATTTGGAAGAAGTTGAGTCCTTGTCTAACCAGAAAATGGAATTTTCAAGAAACAAATTTGCAAGTTGGAGGAGAGAAATAATAAACCAGTTATGGGGGTTTTCTATTTGAAAACCTCAATGTGATTGCTTCATGAAGAAGTAATCCCTCTTCAAGCAGAGAATAATAGACTTTCGGATCAATATCAAACTTTGAAACAAGAGTATGATTCATAGTTACAATTAATAAGAAGGACAAGGTCTTTCATGACTTGCAAGAATGCAAGTAACACCTTGAATTCGAATTTAGTCACCTTCAGAATGCTCAAAAGGAGAATGATATTGTTGAATTTTCAAGCTTGCCTATTGATGTTGATAATGGTTATTTTGTTTCACTTACCTTCACAAAATGCACCACCAATGTTGGGTGCTGATTATTGAGAAAAATGGGATATACTGGAGGACATAGAAAACGTGGACAGGGAATTTATGCTCCTATAGCACCCAAAGTGAAAACATACAGAGTAGGTATTGGATATATTATTTCTACTGCTTCACTGCCTACATGCAACCCTAGTGAACCCCAGAGGTTGTCTTTTGCTCCAGGTGGAGTTTAGACTAATTTATTGGAAAATCAGTCGATTGTTAATTATGTTGCACAAATTGATGAGATGACTAACAGAGTTTCTAATGTATAGCGGTTTTCTCCTATTTATTCCCCTATATTTGAGCCTACGAAATAAAATTTTGAGCCTATATCTTAGATTATTTTACCCATGAATTAGAAACCTAGTACTTATGCGTTCAGGTCATGCAAAAATGACATGAAAGGCTCAAGCGTGGACAATTCCTAACCATCATGATCAATTTTGGTCAGATTGATGGATGGTCATGGAATCATTTGAATAGATTCTTGTGAACTTCATATTGTTGTGTCAAATTCATTGTGAAATCATATAAGGTTCCTCTTATTAGCTATTAATTGGCATTGCTCCCTGAGTTGCGTTTCAAGCAGGGGATTTGTTGATGATAGAGACTATTGATTCCTACCTCTCTGATGGTTGTGTTTCAAGTGGGAACTTTGATGATGATAGATATTGTTTTTTTAGTTGCATTGACTATATTTCTAGTAATTTTTTCTTTGAGATGGCGACAATGTTTAGACATCTTCATGAATTTTTTTGTACCATGTTTAAGCTTATTTTTCCATACATATAGGCATCATTTTTCATCTTTCGGTTGATAGTGTTACTTTTGTTTGAAGCCTTTATCTCAGTGCTTCTCCAGCACCTATTTTCTCTAAATCATTTCTAGGGCAGTTGATAGTGTTTGCCACACTTTTTCCTTTCCAATATCTTCTAAGCTAGAGATCAACTAACGTCATTGAGCTTTGATGGATATCATCTCCATAGTTTTGGTGCTTCAACTTTTTGTACTTATTGATTAGAGTGGGCCTTGGTACTTTCCATTTAGTGAATCATTGTGGGATCTACAATTTCACCTCCATGTTTATCAAAGCACTCACATCTTTCTCTCTTTTGGAGAGGAGTTTTTTTCCTATGTGTTTTTATTTTTTTCTCCTCTTATGAGAGTTTGTACTTGGGTACCTTATCATGTTGCATTGCGAGGACCCAATTTATTTTATGTTTACTTACTATGTTTCAGTTAAGAGGGGTGTTAGAGTTGGTCTCTTCCAACGCTTACTTTCCCAAGCTACCTATAAAGAGTTGTAAGCTCAAGTAGGGATTTGTATCTTCCCAATTATCATAGTTATCTTCAATTGACACTATGGTCTTCTATGAACTTTTATAGGTTTGACTAATATTATGAGTAATTGATACACTTACACTAAATAAGACCTTAACACACACAATCCACTCCACATTTCTATATATATATTCTATACTTTGAATTATTTACTTCTATATAACAATTTTGTGATAACTTGGTTGACTATTCTATAAATATATTTTCATATTCATAATTTTTTAATTTTATAAAAATAATACATGGCACTCAAAATAAGTCAACAATGATATAAAGCACTCAAACTCATCCCGCAATGATACAGAAAGAAATATATTACTATATCAAGAACTCCCTTTTAGTATGTTTATAATTGGTGTAGCTAAGTGTTATCATGCTTATCAATTTAAAAGATCTTTTCAAAGTTTCAAGTAGAAGTTAAACATCTATCACTCGTAAGAATGGATACCAACTTATCTAGTGATGAGTTGCAAGAAAATGGTTTATGGTTTTGTGCTGAAATGGGAAAATGCATATTATCCTGAATTTTTCAATTTAATGAATAGAAAGGGGAGGTGGATTGGGACAAAGCTTGTTCATAATTTCAAACATTTGAGTTTCCCTTATAGAAAATATTACATATCCTTTCTTGAAATAGACCCTAAGCATTATTTATCCATCAATCTTGTTAATAATTGGCAAATGAGATGAGTCATAACTCTACTATAAAGGTGGATAAAAATCCAAAAAAAAACCAACTTCAATTATTAAATTACATTGAAAATGTAATTTAATTTTATTTAATCTTTGTTTCTTTATTTTTTTTAGGAAAAAATGGTAATTTTCATTAATTAAATGAAAATTACATTCTGAAAATGCACTTCTATGCAATGAAAAAGTCATATAGGTCACCCCCAAATAAGAAAAAAATATCAACAACCTCTATACCTCATCTTTTCACTCATAAAATGTCTTTAAGATCCTCTCATAGTACTAGAAACAAACAAAAAAAAAAGTTTGTTTTAACAAACCTTTCAAGTTTGTTGTATACTCTTACAAAAATTACATAAATATGTCTATATACGTTATTCATCAATATATTATATTATATATATATATATATATTATATATATTTTATTATTGTCTCAACTGCACAAATAAATAAAAGCATGGATTAAATTCATAGGATGCCCTATTGCAGACCCTCTATGAAGGGCCTGCGGTAGTATTCACAAGATGTATTCCTTATCCTTTTTGTGATCTTACAAGTACTCATAGCCTATCGAGTGCCTTGTTTAGAAAGGGTGTCATCCTTTCATTTTCTTTCCTTGTAGATATCATGACATGAAATTATGTCAAAATAATGTTTAAGTTGTAAAATTTCTTCTAAGATAGGATTCATTATGTGCTTGCGACATCTCTGTACATTGTTGAACCAATTTATCAAAATCATATAGTCACCAAAAATATAAATATACAGGACATTTTTCTCAATAGAAAAATGGAGTAGGAGCTTAGGGCTAAGAATTTCATCATAGTTATTTGATCCTCTACCTATTCCACTCTGGCGATTGAAGAAATTATTTTCCTAGATACAAAGAACACTCCCCCCACCCACATGTTCCCCCCTGTAAAGAGGCCCCATCAAAGCAACCTCAAGGGATTGATCAGTCTATCTCTTCAGCAATGATGCTTCTCATATTTTGAATTGATATTGTCTCAAGTTGAAGGGAAAAAATTACTAAAACCTTTGCAACCACATTTTCAGGAGAAAATGGCTTGTACTAAAAGATCTCCTTATTCCAAGTGTGCCAACTACACCATTTAATGAGAGGAGAAAGTCTTCTAAGTTCCTTAGGGGAGACCCCATCCCATCATTGTTTCCAAGCATCGTTCAAGGACTCTCCCTTCCATCTTTGCACAAACCCTAGATGAATTTTAATCAAATTCCATACCCCTATAGCAAAAGGACATGAGAGGAATAGATGACCCATTGATTCCTCTTCATTCTTACATAACACACACCATCTAGGAACAACCATAATATTCTTTTTTAATTTGTCCCCTCTAGGGATCTTGTTATGTAGGACACACCATTGAAAATAGATGTGATTTTGTCAGACAATTAAGCTTCCATAGTTTCTTCCAACACCACAAGTTTCTAGTTTTTAACGATATGCAAATACCATGTTTTGAGTGTGTGCTCACTTGATAATGAATGTACCCAAGGAAGAGCATCTTCTTTATCTTGTGTGCGAGCATGAGATGTGTTTAGAGCTAAAATATAATTATGTCAAAGGTTTGAAAAATTTTCATGTGAATTTAACTTATGTGCAAGCATCTATCCCTAAGCCCATATAGAGGTATAAGTGTGATGAACCATCTGATTTAAAGTATTTATGCCCCTAAAATTTAGCAGTAGAATCATCTCCCGAGGAAGATGATAGTGCTCCCCACATACGACCTAGGGGTCAATTCCTAACTTTACCTTAGGACCATTACCAACCCTCCAAGCTAGGCCCTCCTAAATTATAGAAAAAGGAGATAATACAAATTTCTAGAATACTAATATTTTAAGCCTCTTTTTATTTGATTGTTGTGTCCATTCTTCTAAAGAGAAGGGGAAAATATATTTTTTTGTACACCATTGCCTTCCACAAACTGTCAGTTGAAATCAACCTTCAGCCTACCTTCATTCCAACACCTTAAAGAAGGATAAACGTTCTTTTAGGCCCCATCCACCCCATATATTTGGCAAAAATATCTTATCTGAGGAGAAGATACACCCTTCTTTGAAATCAAGCTAAAGAAATGAAAACAGATTTTGTGAATGGAATTTAAGACTCCTTTGGAGATCCATGAAAATGACAGCCAAAAAATAGGAATCACCTCAAGAATTGATTTTATCACAACCAATCAACCAACTCTATAGAGGCACCTATAACTCCACACCTTCAATCTTCTCTTAATCTTTACAATGAGCCAATGTCAATCGACCTTTTTGTAACCATTTGGTTTCAAATGGAAACCCAAACACTTTAATCCATCATTAAAATTATTTGAATGGAAAGGAAAAAATTGAACATTGATTGATTCACCCATGGAAGTGACAAGCATAGAGGTAATTTACTTAAGAGAATTTATTTGCATATTTGTGGCCTTCTAAAACAATGTCAATGCATATTGAATAACACCAATATCATGTCTTGAACCATCACAAAATACTAAAATGTCATTAACAAAAAATAAGTGCATAATGGTCAAATCTTTAGCCACCCAAGCGCCTCTTAAATCACACCTTCTTTTTGCATCTACTAAAAGCCTACTCAGGCCTTTCGCCACCGATGGGAACAAGAGGGGAGACATGGGGAATCCCTGTCATAGGCCCCATTATGCCTGAAATAAGGCAGAGGTAGCATTGTTTATCAGGATAGTGAAGGACATTGATTTAATACAAATCATCACCCAATTTATAAAAGGTACTTCAAAGCCCAAATGAGTAAGGAGGAGATGGAGGTAAACCCAACTGACTCTATCGTACGCTTTTAAGAGGTCGATTTTGAGCATCAATGCTTTAATTTTCCTTGATTTTAGACTATGGAGCCCTTCCCATGCAACCTCAATGGATTCAAGGATATGCCTTCCCTCCAAGCTAAAGGTGAATTGTTCCTTTGAGATATAATTAGATAAAATTGGCTTCAGCCTATTTGAAATGATTTTTCTGATTACTTTGTATATGCAATTGCATAATGAGATAGACCTAAATTCATCAAGGGACTGAGGGGCTTTAGATTTTGGGATGAGAGCAATAAAAATCATCTTTCTTTCTTTAAACACAATAATTGATTGAATTATTAACAATTTTCAAACTTAAATGTTTTTATATAAAAAGTGATAAAACACTACATAAATCTTACACACTCATAAGCTATCACTTACAAAATACCTCTTATAATAATAATTACTATAAATATCACTCACTAAAAAGTACCTTTTCTATAGAAAATTGCACTTATGCACTAAATTGCAATTGCTTTTTTCATTTTAGTACAATTATAATAAATTAAGCAAAATTTATAGTTTTGAGAATATTATTTTAATATTTTGAGATTAATCAAAATGCTTGTATGAGTGAGTTTTATCAAATTATGATCGCGGTTTTGAAATTTACCATATGAAAGGATATTGGGAATATTCTTGTTAATTATATTAAAATAAATTGTCTCAATTTTTGGGTTTTTAGGATTTTTGCCTGTAGAGTTTCAAGTCGGTGACCTTCACATCACAAAGTTACTTTACATTACACCCCATCATTGTCTATTATGTGCACCATGGGCATGTAAGTGTCAATTTTAATTGATTGAATATTCCACATATTTTTAATATAGTAACTCTATATTATGCTACCCTATAATTATTTTCATGAGGATTATTTTGTTATCAATTATTTTTTGTATAAAAAGTAAGTACAGAGTAGCAACAATGAATATTACACTTGTTATGTTATTATATTATATTATAATAATTATATTTTTTTAATGGTACATGTAATAAATTATAAATTATGACGTATTAATATTCGAATTAAATTTTACAGGCTAATTCATTTTTTATATAAATTTATATCATTATCTTTATTTTTTCAATAATATATAAATAAGTTTTTATTATATATATTGTTCTGGGTAAACAACAACAATTATATATATTAGTAATACTAATTTATCATCATATGAGGGGGTGAAGTTGTTTGATCTAAAGTAGGGAGTCAAAATAATTAAAAACATGTATCCAATTCACATATTAACATCTGTGGTTTGAGGTTAAGTGATAACATGGAATGCATTAAAATAAGGAAAATAGGTTTATGGGTACATGGAGCTCTGATTCAATAGGAAGATGGTGAATCAATGTGTTAAAAAAAGAATGGGAAGAACTCCTAAGAAGCACTATGACTTCTTTTGCCAATAGTAAGACCAACATCTTCCACAACCCAGATTTGTTATTCCATGACCTCTTTTGAAAGGGATATAAGCCAAAGAAAAGTGCACAGTCTCATCCCTTCAACACCAAACACTACTCGTTGTATTGTGTAGAGATTTTTTTGAGCAAGTGTATTGTGTAGAGATTTTTTTCAGCAAGTGTATTGTGTGAAGATTCAATAGCATAATTTGGATCTATAACTTTATTTAGTAATGTGGAAAATCCTCTCTGATCATGAAGAGCAATGTTGGAGTCTAAGTTGATAAGTGACTCACATCTTATTCTTAAACTACTATTGCCATGAAGTGCAAAACACTCTACGTCTTTTATTTGTCTTTTACACCTACGATAGCATATTACAGGTGTCGTCACAAGATCTTATAAAGCATGGCATTCCCAGAATAAAGGCATGGCTACCAACCTTACTCACATGATAGTTATCCTCTATCACCTCCTCGAATCGACTGTGAACCTAAATTGTGTGATTCCTCTAAATGAGTCGAGTCGAAGGATAAATATTAGTGTTGCACAGGACATTTGGAAAATGAAGATTGAAAAGTGAGAGACAAGGCCCAAGAAAATAAAAAACAAGAAGCGGTTGTCCATCATTTAATTGTAGTGGATTGATTCCTTAAATTGATGGGTGTCACATTTGAAAATATGATGTTATTCCTTTCCATCATGTATACAAGGCCATTCCATAACAATATAGAACCACCACCATCATCTCGTTTCGTGCTATCTGAGGTTAGTAATTTGTGTTTATTTGAAGAGTAATTAGCGTTTGGCATACTATGAATCAATCAATCAATCCATGGCATACTATGGGGAGCACGATTCATGTCAAGATAGGATCCAGAGGATTTACGAGTCCCCGCTTATTTTAGTCTATGGGTATCAGCAGCAGCCGTCACGTTCCCCTTTCGACCCATGCCTAAATGTAACAGAAGGAGGCCATGGATTTAATGAGTATGGAGGCCCCGTTGCTTCTAACAAGTATAGTGCAGGAGGAAACTACATGATGAACTGCCAAAAAATAATTCCACAAGGCCACATCATGAGGGTCGGCTCTGAGGCCAACCCTGACTATGCTTTGGCTATCAGAGATGGCAGTGCCATCTTGCTCATCTACAATCCCAATTATCCCACAATGGTAACTGTCATGCCCCCAAGCCTACGGTAGTCTTCTAACCATGCTAGGCGAGGTGCGGCACCACCGAACACTTTCTTTTCACCAATACTTATGTTCATGGACTACGCCTAACCACTTATTCCTACTTAGTTTGTGATTCTCAACCAAGTATTATTAATGTGCCTTTATACCAATGAACACCCATACACATTCATTATCGACAGCATTATACAAGAGAAATGCACAACAATATAAAGGGAGGGGCAACTCCCTGCAATATGAGTCTGCCCGATATCAATATATTATACAATCTTCACTTTTACAATGCAAGTTAAATCTTGGGAAACCCCAAATTTACACTTTGCCAAATTTTCACAACTTCGGCAAACTCGGTTGCCCAGCTTGTCGGCACCTCTGCACGGTCGCTGCACGACTCACCAACCTTTCGTTCACCTCGTCGCACGATCGTGTTGTTTGCACAACTCGGGCGCGCCTCCAAGTTGCCACACACGGGCGCCTCTGCCCGAGACACACTTCCGTTTACAATCTCAACACTTCATTGTTTCGTCGTGCACGGCGCGCCCTCACCCAGGCGCCCATCCGCACATCGACCCATTCACCCATTCAACTTCCGACAAGTTGCCACACGACTTCACCCAGGTCGCCACACGACTTCACTCAGTTCGCCCGAACGACCTCACTCGGATCGCCACACGACCTCGCCCGGGTTGCCCGAACGACCTCGCCCGAGTCTTGCTTGAATGACCTCCTGAACGACCTCCTGAACGACCTGCCTAAACGACTGTCCGAACGACCTGCCTAAATGATTTTCTGAATGACCTGCCTGAACGACTGTCTGAACGACCTACCTAAACGACTGTCCAAACAATATTTCTAAACGATTGTCCGATCGAGTTTTCCAAATGACCATCTGAACGATTTAACCAAACGACTGTCTGAACGAGTTCCCGAATGACTATCCGAACGAAATTTCTGAATGAGTTTACACCCGAGTTCTTCTTGTTGTGCGAGTTGATCCACTCACTTCAGAACTCCTTGTTTGAACTTGTTGATCGAATGATTGATGGTCGTTTGCCTCCAAACAGCCTCCAATATATACGGGCGGGTGGCGGGTTGTGTCACCCGACCGACTCGTTCATAATGTGTCGTCTCGCCCGGAGGATGGTTGGCCCGCCCAACTCATAGGACCGCCCCCTCAACTCACCCAACACCTTATAAACTCACCCAAGGTTCATTGTGTTTCATGTTTCACATGCACTTCGAATGGTGGAGTTGCCCTGCCTGTCGCATGAATAGCAGGTCCTGACATCCTCCCCCACTGGAAGTCATTGTCGTCCTCGACAATATCTCATCCCGGCAACCATCTGTCACCAAGATCACCATACCAAGGGATACTCCCCATTAGTATGTCATACATCGGAAATCATCTCAATCCATGACCATCGACAACCTTGTCACAATCTCCACATGCTACTCTCTATCGTGGAGGGCTGGCCCCCCCATCTCAAGCTACATTCCCACTGCAACATCTCGTGTCAACCTCATCATGTGTCATCCCATGTGAACTGCTACCATGATATTCCATCACGATGCCAACATATCTCTGCACACCGCTAGCCTTAATGTCTGAACTAGTTGGGTAGCTAATCCAACTGTCACGCTCAAACCATGAGAATGCACATCCTCATGGCACCATTATTTGTTTCTCTGAACATCCTGTCACAATCTCAACTTGATCAAGAATCCATCCGTATAAGTGTAAGCCATGCTTAGGTCCATGAAGTAGCCCTCATCTCCTCTACAACATGCTATCCATGATGCTTGGTGTCAATGCGCTACATGAAATCAACCACGTCTATCCCAACATCATCATCCATATGTGTGCCTCCTCAATATGAAGAGACCATCTCATCGAACTCCAACTCTCGATGTATCACATCCAGGTCCATGAAGCAACCTCCATCATATATGCAATGTGTCATCTCAAGTCTGCCATAGGAACAAGCATACGCCTGTCTCATCTATCCATTTGCTGCCCATGATCATAGATCAATCAGCTCCCATGTGTCAAAAGTAGTTGAGTCTCGGCTCAACCCATGCCAAAGTGTTGCCACCAAGGCATCATCATCGTCGTAACTCCATCACTCCAAAGTGTCTCATATCGATCCTCCACATCAAGTCACTCTTTCAAGCCATCCCCATACATGTACTTGAAAGTATGCACCCCATCCTGCATCAAAATCTATGACCTCATCTTCTCAATACATCAGATCCTCTAAGTCCACCATATATGAAGTCCACAAAAGTCACAACAATCTCATGTCATCATGAGCTCCATAAGCCATCCCCAACCAACATCTTAGCAAGCATACAAGTCTCGGCCCAAAGGTCTCTGCAAGATGCCTCAGCTCTCCATGTAGTAAGAATGCCCCATAGTCTGCCCACAACTCCATCCAAGTCCATGGCCTTGTTGTACATAAGTGCACAACCTCTCCATCGGTTCCTACATAAAACATATCCATGTCACACTAGCACATCCACCTGCACAACATCCTTGCTTTGGCACTCCTCATTGGATGCCCATAAGTGACACCTCTACAAGTGCTCCCACATAATGTCCCTGCATAAGACTGCTATGCTCCATGTCTCCAACCTGATGTCCATGACTAAGTTGTCCATGTAGTCCAACCAAGTAGACCCATCACAACAATCGGTCATCCTCACCCAATTGTGCAATCTTTGGTCTAGTGAACTCAGTCACCCGACCATATCATCATCACATGAGTCTCTCAACCATAGCTCCTCCACCAAAGGTTCCACCAAGACTATCTCTTGGTCTCGGCCATGAGAAGTCCACCCAAGTGACTCAAGTGTGTGTCCTCCAATCTGTCCATGAGTCATGCCAGGCACTTAGCCAATGTGACTAAAGCATGACCCATTCATGCGCAACGATCATTATTTCCCTCCCTTGTCGCGGGCCTTTGTACCTTCTACCATAAGGTCACAAACAACCCCAACAAGTCCTGCAACAATCAACAACCCTTGCCTCTCCATACAAGGTCTCATCATAGACATCCATGGTAAGATGCTCCCCTGCATTGGAAACCTGGTGTTGCTCTTCCCTGCATATGGTCCATCCACCAAATGCTCAAATGAAACACAAGTATCAATACTTACTTCATCATCATGAGGTTCCTCCATGAGAGTACCCTCATCCATACGTGTCTGCAAACTACACGACCTTGGTCCAACTTGATCAATCTCAAGTTCATCCTCCATCATGATCATGTCTGCAACATCTTCAACTATCACGGCTTCCTCTTCCTTGTTAGTACAACCTGCAACTTCATCTTGCTCCATTGTCCATCCAAGTTGAAGAAGCTCGTCTTCAACATTCTTTTCCAAGACTGCAAGCCTCTCTTGAATCCGGGGATTCTCCCTTTTCATCCGCTTCAACCTGTATAAGGTAAGCAAGAGCTTCCCTTCACATTCTTCCAAACTTGCTATGTCTTGTCCCACGTCTTCCTCGGTTCGCACTTCGTTTGGTCCATAGACGCCCAAACCGTATATACCTACCCATACGCAGTCCCACTTGCCAACCCTTGGCAAACGCCCAAATCGTGTGAAATAGCACGTAGTACCCCCTGCCCAACTCTACGACCTCCGATTCCAACCTTCACCAAGTTCCCTGCAACCATGAACCGACCCTTGTTCCACTTGTATGTGAAACTAGCTTCCTTCACCTGCAAGTACCTGCTTCCACTGTCACTTCTTCATCAACCCGGTCATCTACCTACTCTGATACCAACTGTCACGTTGTGTATCAGCTTCAAAGCTTCAACACCCGAACCTGTTCACGGCTTTGATAATAATTATCACGCCCTCAAGCCTACGGTAGTCTTCCAACCGTGTTAGGCGAGGTGCGGCACCACCGAACACTTTATTTTCACCAATACTTATGTTGATGGACTATTCCTAACCACTTATTCCTACTTAGTTTGTGATTCTCAACCAAGTATTATTAATGTGCCTTTATACCAATGAACACCCATACACATTCATTATCAAAAACATTATACAAGAGAAATGCACAACAGTATAAAGGGAGGGGAAACTCCTTGCAATATGAGTCTGCCCAATATCAATATATTATACAATCTTCACTTTTACAATGCACAAGTTAAATCTTGGGAAACCCCAAATTTACACTTAGCCAAATTTTCACAACTTCGGCAAACTCAATTGCCCAACTTGTCGGCACTTCCGCACGGTAGCCGCATGACTCACCAACCCTTCGTTCACCTCATCGCACGATCGTGTTGTTTGCCCAACTCGGGTGCGCCTCCAAGTCACCACACACGGGTGCCTTTTCTCAAGACACACCTCCGTTCACAATCTCAACACTTCACCATTTCATCGTGCACGGCACGCCCTCACCCGGGTGCCTGCTGCACATCCACCCGTTCACCCGTTCAACTTCGCCCAAGTCGCCACACGACTTCACCCGGGTCGCCACACGACTTCACCTGGTTCGCCCAAACGACCTCACCCAGGTCGCCACACGACCTTGCCCGAGTCGCTCAAACAACCTCGCCCGAGTCCTGCCCGAACGACCTCCTGAACGACCTACCTGAACAACCTCCCGAATGACCTGCATGAACGACCTCCCGAATGACCTGCCTGAACGATTGTCCGAACGGCCTGCCTGAACGACTGTCCGAACGATTTTTCTAAACGACTGTCCGAATGAGTTTCCCGAATGACCGTCCAAACGATTTTCCTGAACGACTATCCGAACGAGTTCCCGAATGACTGTCCGAACGACTTTACACCCGAGTTCCGCCCATCGTGTGGGCTCATCCACGCACTTCAGAACTCCTTGTTCGAACTTGTTGATCGAATCATTGATGGTCGTTTGCCTCCAAACGCCCTCCAATATATACGGGCGGGGGGCGGGTTGTGTCACCCAGCCGACCCACACCAAACGCCCAACCGAATCGTTCATAATGTGTCGTCTCGCCCAAAGGATGGTCGACCCTCCCAACTCATGGGACCGCCCCCTCAACTCGCCCAACACCTTATAAACTCGCCCAAGGTTCATTTCGTTTCATGTTTCACACGCACTTCGCATGGTGGAGTTGCCCTGCCGGTCGCACGAACCACAGGTCCTAACAGTAACAATATCCTATTCATTAAATGCCTGAATAGATTCTGTTTATATATATATTTTCTTGGTTAATCTTTGTTTCTCCCGTATATTATGTTAATTTTCTTGATGGATATTTGTTGATATATACAATGTGTATATGCATGCATCAATGGGTGAAGGATGAACGTTGGAGTAACCAGGTGAGGAACCAAGTGGGTCATCCTGCATTCGCTCTGGTGAACAAAGCCGCTAGTCAAGCTCTCCGCCATGCCCTTGCTGAATGTCAGGAGGTGTTGGTCACTCAGTACGAGGGCCCGTCCACTTATGATGAGAACGTACAGTGGAGCGAGAGTGAGGACATGGGTTATGGGTATCGAACAATAAGGATGGCCAACAACATTGGGCTCAACTTGGACGCATTCCACGGCGATAGGAGGAGTGGAGGGATCAGAGATGGCACTCGCGCTGTGATGTGGAAATGGAACAAGCAGGACAACCAACTCTGGAAGCTCTCCCCTTGCTATTAATTGCTGCATGTATATAATAATCTAGTGTTATATTGTGTTACTATTGAGATGGCCGATATCAGTAGAACGCAATGCTTAGCATAGCATAGCATAGCAGCTACTGCATGGATACGAAAGGATAGGATGGCTGATTATTATATTAAGATCAGAAAATATAGACCAAAGACGCCTCTCAACTTGCTTGCCCTCTCTGCATTAAGATTAATGTTTAAGTTTATGTTCGCAGCACAAGATTACTTTGGTTGGAAAGATTGAGAAAGAGAGACACAAATTTAACACAAAATTCACACACAATATGAGTAGTTGTTCTTGTATTGATCAACCAAATTTGATTTCTCTTATATTGATCAATTTAATTTGATTTAATTGATAATGAACTCATTAGAGAGTATTTATGTTTTTCAGCTAGAGACTCTCTTGAAATAATTTCATCATGTAAATATTTAATAAATTCAACACTTAATTTAATTAATTCAGTTTAAATACTAACCGCACTTAACTCAATTTATCTTAATCATCTTAAAGCTTCATGCAAGAATAATTCCAATTTCCAACCATATTAACGTGTATTTGAAATTGAGTTTGCATTGTTTAAAATAACATGATGTATGCATACTTTTCCTTCAAATCAACTATAGAGTATGGATCAATTTGTTATTTGGTTGGATACTTAATTAATGAGTAGGTTGGAGTTCCAATATGTCATGGCAACTGATAAATAGATTAACCTAGATTTTATTTATTTTTATTTGGAGGGTAGATTTTCAAAATATTCTAAAATATGATAGAGAGATTCAAGAAATTTGAAGTAAATTATTAATTTAATTTTTATTTTTAAATATTCGGAAAATCAAATTAAATAATTAGCTGAGGCTCTTTTAGTTCAACTAGATGAACCTGTTTTGAATTTTTTAATTTTATCGTATGTTAAACCAATATACTTCAAATACCCTTCGTCTGAGTCCAAATCAGCCAAGATTGTAGATTAAGTTAATATGCTTCAAAGATCCTTCAGAGTATACTTCAAATATCCTTCGCGTGAGTCCAAATCAGCCAAGATTGTATATTAAGTTAATATGCTTCAAAGATCCTTCGTCTGAGTCCAAATCCAAGGCTGTGGCACGAAGGACAGCGATCGAAAAAATATAAAAAAAATTATTTACAAATTTTGACCGCTGTGAAATTGAACGCGCCGGTGTGAAGTCGAAGAGCCACCGCTTCGACTCTCCAGCGGTGTGATACAGGTCATGCAGGTTATTCAGTAATCTCCAAACACGGATACTGATGGTTCCAAACACCTGACAAGGAGCCGACCCTCAGCTGATATTGGAAGCCTGTTCACTTCCAGACTTTCAATCTGTAGTTTTTGCAAAGGCGGAGATTGGTTATACCGACGCTTCTGAGAATGGTGCCTGCGTTAGATAACAAAATCCATTACAGGTTCATTATTGCATATTTTAATTAGTTTTATTTTTTATTTTTTATAAAAAATATTAGGGTTATGTTAGTCTTAATTCTTATTGTGAATGTGTTATAAATTAGCACAATCATATTTACTAATGTGGTTGATATATAAATAGCATATAAATATATAATACACTACATTTTCAAACATAATTAACTAATCAACCACGTTAATAATTATTATATTATATTTTAAATACCAACTATATATAGTAGCAACCATAGTCCTTCTATATTATAATTATTATCATAAATAATAATAATAATAATAATAAATAAGATTCATAACATTAACTAACAATAATTATGATTGAATTCAATCCATAATTTGAGTTTTTAGAAATATTTTTGAAAAAATCACATTAGTCAATCTTTGTCCACGTGTTTCTAACGAGTGAGTGTGGTTTATCACTCGCTGATTTGAAACGCTAAAAATTGTTTAATGTGATTTTTCTGAAAATATTTCTAAAAACAAAAATTATTTTAATAAATGTGGCTCATATACTCATAATGCTCATTTCTATTTTATGACCAAATCATTGCAAATATATAAAAAATAATAATAAATAACAATTTATTATCCATTTTTTATCAAATGTAAATACATAATTATTTTTTTTATTAAAAAAAACATTAAATTCTAATATGTTTTTAGAAAAATATAAATATTATTTTATTTATATTTATATAGAAATAAAAATAATTTACTATCAAATAAATAAATAAATTATAAAAAGCTAATTATGTAAACAACAATAAATAATTTTTTAATTAAATATTATTAAATAATAATATGAATATTAATTAATTAATAAAAATAATAATAATTAATTCATCTTTACATAATAATAATTAATAACGATAATAATTAATAATATTAATTAATTCTTTGTTACAATGTGACGTTGGAATATGGTTGATTTTCATATTGAGACAATCTTTGTCACAAAGCGAGATTTGAGCATGGTTAACCATGGTTGACTATGATTCACTATGTTTGACCCAAAGGAATAACAAGCCATTGTGATTAATACAAAACCCAAGATTGACCATGGTTGGCCATGATTGACTATGGTGGACCATGTTTGATTCTATAAAACATGTTTGACCATGATCAACCATGCATGACCATGGTTGACAATGATTGTCCATGATTTTTATATGGAGACAATTTTTTTCACAATGTGACATCCTACCATGGTGAGTTATGGTTGACCATGGTTGGTTATGGTTGACCATGTTTGACCATGATTGATATTATAAACCCAAGTTAATAATAACCCTAAGGGATTGATATTATGAACAAATGGGAAAAATAAACCCAAGGGATTAATACTAAAATACAAAAACCCCGTGATTGACCATGCTTGACACTCATTCACCATGATTGATATTATAA
The DNA here is from genome assembly GCA_000404065.3 of Pinus taeda. Taxonomy (NCBI): domain Eukaryota; kingdom Viridiplantae; phylum Streptophyta; class Pinopsida; order Pinales; family Pinaceae; genus Pinus; species Pinus taeda. The sequence goes on from APFE031711078.1 coordinate 280,206, forward strand.
AAATAAGGGAATAATAAACCCAAAGGATTGATATTATAAACCAAAAGGAATAATAAAACCCCAAGGCATTCTGAACCCAAGGGAATAATATTAAACCCAAGGGACTAATATTATAAACCCAAGGTATAAAAACCCCAAGAGAAATATTAAAAATATTAAAATAAACATGGTTAAGCACGGTTAATTTTCATATTGAGATAATCGCTGTCATAATTCGACATTGGACCATGGTTGACTATGGTTAACCATTGTTGAATAATATTAAATCCTAGGAATATGAACCATTAGATCAATAAACCCAAGGGATTTATACTATAAACCGAGTGGATTTATATTATAAACCTAAGAGATAACAATTATAAACCCAAGGGATTTATATTATAAACCTAATGGATAACAATTATAAACCCAAGGTATATAAACCCTAACATCAATATTATATACCCCAAAATAAATATAGTTGACCATGGTTGACTATGATTGATTTCCATATAGAGACCATCCTTGTCACAATGCAACGTTGGACCATGGTCAACCATTATTGACCATGATTGATTTTCATATCGAGACAATCTTTGTGGGACACAACATTAGACCATGATTGACCATGCTTGATTTTCATATCCAACCTTGTTTGACCATGGTTGAACATGGTTGACAATATTAATATTATAAACCTAGTGGATTGATATTATAAACCTAAGGGATTAATACTAAACCCCAAGGGATGATGAACCCAAGGGACTAATATTATAAACCCAATGTATTTAAACCCTAAGATAAATATTATAGACACTAAAATAAACATGATTGAGCATCGTTGATTATCATATTGACACAATCCTTATCACAATTCCATGTTGGACCATGGTTGACCATGGCTGACATCATAATAAACCATGGTTGACCATGGCTAACATCATAATAAACCATGGTTGACCAAGAAATAATAAACCCAACTGATTGATATTATAAACCCAAAGGAACAATAAACTTAAGGGATTAATACTAAAACCCCAAGGGATTATGAACCTAAGGGCATAATATTAAACCCAAGGTACTAATATTATAAACCCATTGTATAAAAACCCTAAGATAAATATTGAAAATACTAAAATAAACATGGTTGAGCATGATTGATTTTCATGTTGAGACAATCCTTGTCACAATGCGACATTGGACCATGGTTGATCATTGTTGAATAACATTAAACCCTAGGAGTATGAACGCCTACATCAATAAACCCAAGGGATTGATATTATAAACCCATGGGAATAATAAACCTAAGGTATAAAAATTATAAACCCAAGGTATATAAACCCTAACATGAATATTATAAACCCTAAAATAAATATGGTTGACCATTGTTGATTTCCATATACAAACAATCGTTGTCACAATGCAACATTGGACCATGGTTGACCATGATTGATTTTGATATCGTGACAATCTGTGTCAAAACACAATGTTGGACCATGGTTGACCATGGTCGATTTCCATATCCATATAGTTTAGCCATGGTTGAACATGGTTGGCTATGATTGACCGTGATTTACCATGATTAATATTATAAGCCTAATGGATTGATCTTATAAACCCAAGGGAATAACAAACCCAATGGATTAATACTAAAACCCCAAGGGATTATGAACCCAAGGGAATAAGATTAAACCTAAGAGACTAATATTATAAACCCAACGTATATAAAACCTAAGATAAATTTTATAAACACTAAAGCAAACATGATTGACCATGGTTGATTCTCATATTGAGACCATCCTTATCAAAATGCCATGTTGGACCATGGTTATTTTTTATATCGAGACAATATTTGTCATAATGCGATGTTGGACCATGGTTGATCACGGTTAATTTTCATATCGAGACAATTTTTTTCACAACACACGAAGAAATTATCAATTCAAATGATGAAAAAGAAGCATGAAGAAATTATCAATCTGCATATAAAAATTTGCAAGAAACAACAACAATTATATAGAAGTATTCATCTTTTTCTCAAAGGCATGCAAAAACACCAAACTATTCAAACAATGTTATATCCTTTGAATACGAACCGTAACATTAATAAACCCAACAAATTGATAACATAAACTAAGGTATATAAATCGTACAATAAATATTACAAATGCTAAGAAATAATAAACAAAAGGGGTTAAAACTAAAAACCCAAGGCATCATAAACCCAAGTGAATTATATTAAACCCACAGTATATAAACCCTAAGACGCATGTGATTTTTTTCCAAGCATTCAATATGAGAACTTTAACAAAAACAAACCAAAAATAATAACTAAATCATCGTAGGAAAAAACATAAACCGTCAATAGCATTATCAACCACTCTGCCACATTAGTGAACTAATTTTCAGGTAAAAGACCTCAAAATGGTATAGACTTCGATCACTCCTCCTTTTTTTTCCTTAGTGTAACATCAGCATTATTTTGCATTTTTTGCATAATGCTGATAAGAAAAAGGTGGTGAAATTCATAAACCATTAATCAATCTCACTCTCGATATAGTTGTAAATGTCAAACCCTCCCTCTCTCTATCTCCAATATCTATAGTGGCTCATTGCAAAGTCATGCCTTGTGACTTGTGTATAGTCAAGCCCCATGCCATTTTTAAAGGCATCTATCTAAGGTTCCCTCTAACAACGAGTGTTATGGGCACAATATTAGGACAATCAATGTCAAATGGAAAACCAATGTACTTCTCGAAAATAACTGTAGCAAACTGTGGAAGTTGAGGTGGTTGTGTACCAGGTGAATAAAAGATATCTTTTACAAAACCAACAACAGCACCATTGAACAACCTGGCCTCGACCCAACAAGACCTCACGATCCAACACATCATCATCACTGTCAACAATCTTCAATCTCCTACCACATTCCTCAACACATCTTGCAACTCAGAAATTCAAGGATTTGAGCATTTTGTGATTGTGAAAATTAAAGAGATCATTGGTTGCAAAGAAGTGAAATGAAGAATCAAATAAAAACTTTTGTTGATGATCCAAGAAACTATCCATATGTGTCATAAGAAGATCCCAATCTTCCAACTAAGTCTCTATATTTCTTATATTCGTAAAAAGATTTTGAAAAGATGTTTGCCTAGGATCATCTCCCTATTGCCTATAAATTTTGTCCAAAGTGACAACAATGTTGAATATTTCCCACAACACTTTCCAGGTTGGTCTTCCTGCATACAGGGATTTATCATTAACTGGAGGAATTTGGCTAAGACCACCCATAAGAATCATGGGCCTACTACAAAAAGGACGATATTTCTTTTCCAGAAAGGCTTCTCACAAACATGAATCTATTTGCATAAACAACCTTGCCCCAACAAATCTCATTTCATCAATTGAAATATAACGAACGTGCCTCATTTCTTCCTGCAAAAGCTGTTAGAGCTTTACCATTTAGTGGTTTCATATCTTTAATATGTATTTTCAAAGCAAAGTGTATTGTTTTTCCATGTATATTAAAGGAAGCTAAACCAATTGGAGTGAACAATAATATTGGACTTTTTTCACCCATTATTAAAGTTGAAAGAGCATGGCAAATACAATGAATAAGAGCATATTTTCCTGCTCCAACATTTCTTTGAATAATAATTAACAATGGATCATCATTTCGAGCATCAACAAAGTGGCGAAATGCAATTTCAAATGCAGCACATTGTTTCTCCAATAAAGATGGAGGGAAGAAAATTGTCTCTGAAGAAAAATTCATATTAATAACATTGCATTTTCTATAAAATGGATTTCTTGTTCAATAATTTCATCTCACAATGGTGTTTCTTGCCAATTATGGTGAGTATCAAAGTCACTTCTACCAAGATTTTGGAGATCTGAAATCTCCACATTGTTAGGGGGACTATTTGAGAAACAAATTGCCATCTTTTGAATCCTGATCAACATTTTCCTCATGTGCAACAGGCTCAACATCTTCTTCATTATTTTCATTTTTCAAAGGAGTTCGATCAACATGCCACACATTGTCTCTTAAATTCCTCAAGTTCTCAATGATTGTTTCTCTTGTGACCCCAATATCCAAAGCAATGTCGCGAAATGGCAAAATGTTTCAAAGATTCAGACTTTTCATCAGGAACAACATAAAAATGTGGCCAAGCACGGACAAAAACATGGAATTCTCGTGGTTTCCATTGCTCATGTCTACGCCCAACATCAAAAATCCATGATCTTGTTATTTCAATAAGGCACAAATGGTCCAAAAAGTGGTGCCGCATTTGATACATCTCAACAAAATTGTTAAAATATGAAATGTCATTAGATTGTACTATAAGCCTCTGTTAAAAAAATTCGCAACATTCAAAGGGAAGAATTTATGACTACAAACAATAAGAGGCACCTTTAACAACATATGGCAACTCTTTTGGGCACACTCAAGAATTGTTTCAGCAAGGAACCTTCTATATGCAAACAACATAGGAACATTACATGGACTGCCAGAAGAAACTCTTGTCAACATATCATGATAACTTTCAGATCTTCCTTTCACCTGTGTAGCATATTTTGCAATATGTTTCAACACATCATGTCGAGAAACAATTGGCCAATCAACATTTTCTCATCACATAGTCAAAAGATCTGCATTGTGAACATTTAAAAGATCATCATTTCGAGTTGGTTCATATTTTTTCCCTTTCTCATCGACATACACTCTTGACTCTACATGAATGTCCCATGGAGCGTCGTACTAGCAGCAAAGGATCGACCCCTTCTTCCTCAAACATGAATCTACACTGCATTTTGTGTATCTCTAATATTCTTGAACACCACAGACAAAAAAATCATGTGTATTTAAAAGGCATGGATCATCATTAACACTTCTAGGGATCATCACATTTCGATGATGTATATCGTGCAGATTCCAAGCTATGACGTACTTGACAAAAACGAAATTGCTTCATCGACACTCAAAGGGTTCAACCAATCCATTCTCTCCATGTCATGAGTTCCAAGAAACCATATGAACCCATGGATATGTGCAAAGCCTCTATGTTGCCACTCATATCTGAAAAAAAATAGACATGCAATAAATAAATATAAACATAAAACAATTCCAAACATTCTACTAAATATTTTGAATGCCATAACATAAAAGGAACAAGAACAAACCTGTGCCAAAAATATCTTGCCCCAAGATATTTTTGAAGAAAAACCTCATGAAAAATATTGAATCTTTGGTGCATATAATTAGTAACAATATGTGGATATTGAATAACATTAGAAACTTTTCTCGCATTATCTTTTTGAAATCTACATTCACTATTCAAAGGCATTACGTTATGAAAGTCAGACCGCTTTGTGTCAGCTACAATCAATGTAAAAAACAAAGTAGGGAAACCCAAGTGGTTGATCATGTTAGTGAGCTCAAACCGACACTTTTTCCAATAAGCACTTGTACTTTCAGCCAATTTATTGTGAGGCAAATCACAAATTTGTTCACGCAATTCTTGAACAGTAGAAGGTGCATTCTCATTTAAACCCTTCTTCAAAAAAAAATTGTCATTCCCTCACTATGATGCCACATAATCATACTCAAAAGAAAGTACCAAAATCTAAGATGGCTTCCAAATCTTTGATCATAATATCTAAGCAGATGCAAACCATATTCATGAATTTCAATGTTGCAAATAAGTGGATGCAACTAATCAACATATCGAGTCAGGAACAAATTTGGGAACGACATGTCTATCAACCCTTCCATATTGTATCCATTCACAGGAGACATTCCAATATCTTGCCACTCTAATGCCTCTGCATCTGTAGATTCTGAATTTTTAATAAGTATTCTTATTTGATCAACTTCATTACAATGATTCGTCCAACGTAATATAAATGATGATGGATGGAATCGTAAAAAATTACCACCCTCTCTTTCTCTGTCCTCTTCAATCATACTTGGTTCCTCTATATTGTTATCAACATGTTGTAGCATGATGGACACATCAATAGGTCTTTTTGGGAGAGTTACAACTGAATCCATATCAATTTCAGCGTCCCTATAATATTTGTCCATTTGGATTTTGTAAATCAAGGCATCCTTGACACATTGTCTCTTCACATAACATTCATAATATCTCAATTCAACACCATGTATTCTCACAATAACATAATCAAGTTTTTCAACACGTCGAGGAAGTTTCTTTGTAATCACATAAATATCTTGGGGAAAAATTATTATATGCACACTATATTTATATTTTTTAGCACGAGCATGCAACACTTGCAATATTAGATTCACCCTTGGTATTAGCATTTCTTCCAATTGTGTCAAAACTCTTAGAAATTTTAGTTGTTCACTTGGATCCATGTTGTTAAAATGAGAAAAACAATGTGAGTCTTTCTCCCCCACACTTTCTACAAATTGGGCCTTCATGTCATCATGCAACTTGTATACTGGGATAACATTCACAACACACTTGAGACATTTGCACAACAGACAGATCATTAAGCTTGGAACAAAATTTTCTATGTGCTTCAACAATGTCATTGCCAAAAACAAAAGAACGAGCGTTATTCTCCCCACCAAAACCCAACCGAACCTGACGATGATAAAAAACAACAACCGTTTTCACAGTGTGACCTATGCCATTTATTTCCACAATACGACAAATAGGTTCATTCTGTGCACCAAAACATAAAAACCATTATATAAAAAGCAAAAACTTCAACAAAGAAAACTAAAATTTTCAGTGGCCAACCATATCTAAAAAGAAAGAACATACATTTCGGTGATTACTTCTTTCTCCAAACAGAAATTGAGGAACTGACAGAGATTGCGCTGCATGTGAATATGGCTGCAGTTCAATATTCAATTCAAATTTTCTATAAACAACATATAATATTGAATGAACCGAACAAACCAAATTATTTATCCAAAAGTTCAAAATGTATGAAATTAAATTTAGACAAAGCACAAGCAAATTTTGGAAAGGAGAAGTGTGCATCCTCTATATGTGGGGAACAACAGTTGCAGCAGAGTAACATCGAGAGACACTCGACCTAACAACCCTAGTAGATTGTCACAAATTGTCAGCCATCCTTACAAGCATGCTAATGTTAGCAAACAAATCAGAGCCAACCAATTCTTGAAGCTCTTCATTTCTGCCACCTTCCATCGTAACAATTGTACCGTCATTTCCAGAGTTCCCATGATTCTGACATCTTTCAACATGCCCTTTGTAAGGACGATACATCGAGAAAAACACAAAATGTGAGCAAAACCTCTCAATAGTGTACAAAAAATTGTGCAACAAACCATGCTCCAAAAATAATATTTAAAAATAGTCTTGTTGGCAAAAATCACCTAAGCTTCCATACTCACAGTGAACGACAATAACAACCTCACCATTTCCTCCAATTTCACAATTTCCTCCAATTTCACAGCTCAAGGCACCACATTTAAATCTAACTAAAGATGTTCGATGCCTCATCTCTAGACAGGAGGAGCGAACACGGACATCTGTCGCTAAAACATGCTTCTATGACCCATACAAGAAATAACCAAACCACTACACAATAAATCATTTACCATCAAAACCAAAATAACATGATGGTTGTGCATAATTTCTCTTAAAATTAACTATATAGGATGGATCAATTTGTTATTTTGTTGGATACTTAATTAATGAATGGGTTGGAGTTCCAATATGTCAGGGCAACTATTAAAGAGATTGGCGTAGACTTGATGGTCTGCATTTCGAAGTCGACCATAAATCCTTCTGTAGAAAGGAAATGTTTCAGTTATTTTTAGTTTTATTTATTTGTATAATAGATTTGGAAAATATTATAAAATAAAAATATAAATACTTGAAGTAAATTATCAACATCATTTCTACTCTTTTTAAAATATTCTTAAAATCTAAAATCAAATTAAATAATTCAGTTATTTTAATCCACTCTGCATCATTGACCCATATACTCTTTAGATTGTTAGATAGGACGAGTGAGTTAACCAGCAGAGATAAATTGGAATCATTAGAATAGTTCGCCATATTATGATACTTAAAACATCAAAACGTCTCATCAAGTTTAAAGACAGTAAAATAGGTAGAATGATTCATTTTTAATGGACATAGGAAATAACTTCCTCGATAGCATATGGAGACATAAAATCTACAAAAGATGGCGAGAAGCATCAACATTTGCATTTGTTGCAGGTTGAACCTTCACTAGGAGTCCCGATCATAGACTTGGGCAGTAAAGAAACATGGAATAGGTCTAGAACATTTATTAAAATATATTATAGTAAATATGTGCGGAAGAGTAGGATTATTTTTTTTCAGAAGAAAAAACCATATTTTCTTATATTAAGATAATATAAAGGACTGTGTTACATAGAAGGGTCCAGAATAGTGCGATAAACCAAAAGAGCCACATTTTGTCTGATGATCCAAATATATAGGAGCCTAACTGCTCATTTTCAAAACAGATGGATCGATCTGTGAAAGATACAGATCCAAAAAAGGACTGGAACAATTTAGAGAGAATTAAAAACATGATCTCCACAATAAGCTGTCCATAAAAATAGATGATCAAAACAAATTGAAAAGATATACGAAAATGACACCTGTCTGTTCAGCCCGAAAGGTCATGATTGGCCTTGATATGAAACAAAAGAGATGACAAAGGCTTCCTAGAATTCTGGAAGATTGATTCATTCCTCCATTTCCACAGGAACCAGCAGACCAAAACAAACAAAAAACGCCAGGATGCGATCTGTTCACTCCACCATTTGAAACCATCCCGAAACTATTGAACAATCAATTTACCATTATTTAGAATTGGTTTATAAGTTTTGTTTTACATTAAATAAATATATTTAATATATTTTCTATTTTATTTCTATTGAAAATTGATTTCTTTATTTCTTTATTATGTTATTGGTAAAGAGATTTGAAGTGCTATTTGTATAGACTAAGGAGTAGGTTTTGTTCATTTTGCTATTTTTTCTGATTTTTTTTTTTTTTTAATTTCCAAAGACCATGATTTAGCTACTCTTTGCCGATTTGAAAATTCATAAAGCCAAAAAAACTCGATATTTGTGCATTCAATGAAGGTACATGATTTCTTACCATTTTAATGCTATGATAATATTTTCATAGATTTAAAGCGAACATCATCATATTTGATAATATTTTTATAGATTTAAAGGCAACATGATCATATTTAATTAACTTCTCGTAATGTATTAATGGAATTATATTTTTTTTATTTGTTTGTTTTTATATGGGAGATAGACAAAGGTTTTAGTGATTTTATAATAAGTTTTTTATGTGATGATTTTTCATTTTTTTTAAGGATACAATTATTTTATATATTTAAATCCAATAGCTTTAAGTTAAATTTTCAATTTGAATTTAAATATTAAAATTAGATATTAGAATTGAATTTTTTTTGAGGTTTTTTTTCAGATGAACTAGCTATAGTGAGTTGTAAGCTCATTTAGAATTTGTTTTTTGAAAGTTGTTATAGTTATCTTTATATGACATTATACCTTCTTCATTGTTGTATAATGGAGGTCTTTAATGCACTATCGTATTTGTGATTAATACCATGAGTAATTAATACCTTACATGGTATGAGAGCTAATTTTCCTTCCATTTTGAATCTTCAATTTCTTTTTTCTTTTAAATATGAATGAGGTTTTCATTTTAATTGTGAATCTATAAGGTCTCTCACCTTCTTGATGTAATCTATCTCACAAATCGTACACCTTATACAAAAACTCTTACATGTTATATTCACCCCAGTTGGGAGAGGCACACACGTTGGCAGAGAATGTGGAGGATATCAAGGTCCTCAATGATTCACTGGATGCGACCTTTATTAAAGTCAAAACATGTCTCAACTCAAATTTTTCGGTAAGTGATATTTTCACCTATAGCTTGAGTTGCTATGGAGAGAGAGTGATGGAAGTGACTCTGGATGCGGTTCAGGTAGTAAGCTTTCCACAAGCTCGATTTCGCTTCTATAAGAAATCTTAGCCATTAGAAATTTTGTAATTTTGCTCCATAGGTTTGAGCTAGATGTAAACTTTATTCAATAGATTCACTAAGAGTTTCTTGTCAACGAAACCTTCCTCAGTGTTCGATCTATCTCTCTCTAATGACTATGTTTTTCTTGAGCCTTGCTTTTATCATTTTCCTTTTTTGTAATTTACAGCAAGCTCTAGGACTCTTTTATTGAGACAGTGAGACAGTCATATATTTTGGGCACTTGCTAGGCTACTTTAGACATTTTGTTATGTCCCATTTTGATTTTTGCTCTGTTTACATGCTATGGCCCATTTTTGGATCCTTATTTATTTTTTATTTTTCTTTTCTAGGTGTTATATTTCTCCTCTGTATTAGGCTAAATGGAAAATAATTTGATGCATATGTAACACTCTTTTGTTTTATTATGTTGTTTTATTATTTGAAAAAAAAAAGGAAGAAAGATTATGTGTGTCAATCCAAAAGAGAGCGAGAGTATTGCAACATAGTTTGATTTGTTGCTATGGGATTTTCATATTACAGTGGTGCAACAAATGATTGCCAAACCTTGCAGAAATTTTATTCGAGGTTTGAAAAAGAAATATGGTTTTTGGATTTCATTTTAGTATTATCATCTACATGATCAACAAGCAAGGCTCACTAAAAGGCATAAAAAGAAGTGAGCATCTTTATGTAGATTGCATATTCCAATAATATCATCCAGTGAAAAAATCATTAGATCTTTGTACAATCCCTTGGCTACAATTCCCTCCAATTTGTGGCTCAACCATTGGATTTTTTTTGTTCTTGCACGCTAAGATCGTGGCCTTGGATCTTGGAGGTACTTTTGGTCTATCACGACAACAATCATCTTGGCTGCAATTTCCTACCTATAGATCTTGTCTTATGTTGGTGTTTCCTTAAGTTGTTGTGGTCATATGTATATTTGTCATTTATGTATGGTTGTGTCTTTTGAAGATAGCCTTTTCCACACAACTCACTTATTACACCGCAATATTGGAATCGATGTTGAAATTTGATGGAAAAATGCATCATTCTGTCAAATGTGATCAATGATTTAATAGTCCCAGTGATATATGTGTGCTTTATTATATACAAGTGTTGATTTTTTCAAAGACAGGATATGTTGAATGATGAAACATTAAAATCGTATACGTCTTCTACTAGTATAACATTTCCTTTGGTTACTTCATCTAGTGTTGCAACAAAGTCCTACTATACTATTCTCACTTTTATTTTTGCATCTAAGAGAATGCCATATTTGGTGGGAGTAAGTTTTTCTAGTACATCTAGTGTTTGTTTTGATGATTTGTTGTGTTGATGCCCAGGGGAGGCCAGACTGCCAAATCCATATATTTCACAGAGACCTTCATGAACAAAGATTGTCACTTATTCAAAAAAAAAAAAAAAAAAAAATTATGGAAAGTGTTTTGGGTAGTATGTTTCTAAAGAATATTTTAAAAATATTAAGTGGCATTCTTAAAAGTATTTAGTTGGGAGCAATGCATTATTTTGGAATCATTGAGTGTCTTTTTGAAATGTGAAATTATCAATAATGGCATTATTATTTGCAATAAAATAAAATGTAACAATATTTCTATATCTTAGTGATGGAAGGGGTTTTCAAATTTCTTCTCGAGATCATGTAGAACACAACTATCTTTATGTTGTGACTAATTTAGTTGGATGGGTAAAATACTATAGGAACTTCATGAGAAAATAGAAGATGAGAAACTTCATAGTGAGGTTATTCATTTGTAGTCCATCGTTGTTGTCTTGAAAAAGGAAACTGCCACGCTTAATAATCACTTCCATAACATTCTCACTAAGAAAAACAGGAAGGTTGACAGTTAGGATTCAGCCATGGGCAAGTATCTCCAAAATCTTGTAGATGAGTTTCTGGAAAAGATTGACCTCCTTGATGACTTGGAGGAAGTTGAGTCCTTGTTTGGCAAGAAAATTCAATTTTGAAGAAACAAATTTGCAAGTTTGAGGAGACAAATAATCAACGAATTATGGAATTTTGTTATTTTGAAGCCCTTAATGTAATTTCTTCATGAAGAAGTAATCCCTCTTAACGAATAGAATAATAGATTGTTGGATCAATATCAAACTCTGAAACAAGATTATGATCCATTGTAACAATGACTAAGAAGGATGAGGTCATTCAAGACTTGCAAGAATGCAAGTAACACCTTGAATTTGAATTCATTCGCCTTCAGAATGCTCAAAAGGAGAATTATATTGTTGATTTTTCAAGCTCACCTGTTGATGTTGATAATGGTTCTTTTGTTTCAATTACCTTCACAAAATACACCATCGAAGTTGAGTCCTGATTGTTGAGAAAAATGGAATATACTAGAGGACTTGGAAAGCATGGACAAGGAATTTATCTTCCTATTGCACCCAATGTGAAAACATTCAGAGTAGGTATTGAATATATTATTTCTAATGCTTCACTTCCTACATTCATCCATGTTGAACTCAAGAGGTTGTCTTCATTGCAACTGTAGTTTAGACTAATTTACTGGAAAACCAATACAATGTTGATTATGTTGTGCAAATTGATGAGACAACTAATAGAGTTTCTAATGTATACTGTCTTCCTTCTATTTCTACCCATATATTTGAGCCTACGAAATAAAATTATGAGCCTATATCTTAGAGGATTTTACCCATGAATTAGAAACTTAGTACTTATGCATTTAGTTCATTGCAAAAATGACATGAAAGGCTCAACCCTGGACCATTCCTAACCATCATGATCAATTATGGTCAGATTGATTGATGGTTATGGAATCATTTGAATAGATGCTTGTGAACTTCAAACTGTTGTGTCTCATTGATTGCGCAATCGTATAAGGTTCATCTTATTAGCTATTAATTGGAAATTCTCCCTGAGTTATGTTTTAAAGGGGGGATTTGTTGATGATAAGGATTGTTGATTCCTACCTCTCCTATGGTTTTGTTTCAAAGGGGGAAGTTTGATGATGATAGAAATTGTGTTTTTAGTTGCATTGACTATATTGTTAGTAAATTTTTCTTTGATATGGTGACAATGTTTAGACATCTTCATGAATTTTGTTGTACCATGTTTGAGCTAAGTTTTCCATACATATAGGCGTCATTGTTAATTTTTTGGTTGATAGTGTTACTTATGTTTGAAGTCTTTGTTTTGGTTATTTTTTAGCACCTATTTTCTCTAAAGAATTTCAAGGAAAGTTGACAATGTTTGCCACTCTTTTTCCTTTCCAACATTTTGTATGCAAGAGATCAACCAACGTCATTTAGGTTTCATGGGTCTTATCTTCATAGTTTTGGTGCTTCAACTTTTCATACTTCTTTATTAAAGGTAGCCTTGTTACTTTCCATTCATTGGATCATTGTGAGATCTACAATTTCACCTCCATGTTTATCGAAGCACCAGCATCTTTCTGTCTTTTGGAGAGGAGTTTTTTTCATATCGGCTTTTCTTCTTTTCTCCTCTTATGAGGCTTTGTACTTGGGTACCTTATCATGCTTCATTTCTAGGACCCAATTTTTTCTTTATGTTTACTCCACATGTTTCACTTAAGGGAGCTGTTAGAGCTAGTCTTTTCTAAAGCTTATTTTTCTAATGAGCTACCTACAATGAGTTGTAAGCTCAAGTAGGTATTTGTATCTTCCCAATTGTCATAGTTATCTTCAATTGACATTAGGCCTCCTCCATTATTATATAATGGGGGTATTCTATGAACTTTTATAGTTTTGATTAATACCATGAGTAACTGATACTCTTACAATAGATAAGACCTCAACACACACAATCCACTGCACATTTCTGTCTATCTATTCTCTAGTTTGAATTCTTTACTTTTATATAACAATTTTGTGATAACTTGGTTGATTATTCTATAAATTCATTTTCATAGTTATAATTTTTGTTTTCTATAACCATGATACATGGCACTCAAAATTATTCAGTAATGATACAAATCACTCAAACTCATCCCACAATGATACCAAAATAAATGTATTACTCTGTCAAGAACTCCCTTTTAGTATGTTTATAATAGGTGTAGCTAAGTGTTACCATGCCCGTCAATTTAAAAAATATTTCAATGCTTTAAGTAGAAGCTAAACGTCTACCACTAGTAAGCATGGAGACAATCTTATCGAGTGATGAGTTGCAAGAAACTTCAGAAGAGGTAGTTTATGGTTTTGTGTTGAAATGGGAAAATGCATATTATCGTGATTTTTTAATTTTTGATGAATAAAAAGGAGAGATGGAATGGGATAAATCTTGTTCTTCATTTCAAACATTTTAGTTGTGCTTAGAGAAAACATTGCATATCCTTTCTTGAAATAAACCCTACGCATTTTTTAGCCATCAATCTTGTTAATACTTATAAAATGAGATGAGCCATAACTATACTATAAAGGTGGATAAAAAAACCCTAAAAAATAACCAACTTTAATTATTAAATTACATTGAAAATGTAATTTAATTTAATTTGTTCTTTGATTCTTTATTTTTATTTTTTTAAAATCGTACTTTTCATTAATTTTAATGGAAATTACATTTTGCAAATGCACCTCTATTCGTTCAAAAAACCATATAGGTCACCCCAAAAAAAGAAAAAAATATCTACAACATGTATACTTGATCTCTACATTCGTAAGAGATCTTCAATATCCTCTCACAGTACTAAAGACCAAAAAAACTAGATCTATTTTTAGAGGCGTGTCAAGTCTGTTGTATACTTGTTATAAAAATTACATACAGAGTTATATGCTTTGTTCATTCATCTATATATAATATATATATATATATTATTATATATTATATATATTGTAGAAATTCTCACTGTAGATCATCTAGTAATGCAATGTACTAAACCAAAACACTTGATCTACTTCTACAAACAATTTAGCAGAATCTTAATTGAACATGAGCAACATCAACTAAGAACAAATATAACTGAAAATGAGAAGTAACCAACCATAACACAGAAGATATATCACTGGGGAAAGCACCAGCCTAAAACCCCAACTTTGTATTATCACAAGTGGAAATCTTGTTCAAGTTACAAAAGGAATCAGCTCTCAAGCTATCTTGCTCTCTCTGCAATCAAAACAACACTGTTCACAGACTCAATAGACATAAAATATATCTTCCGCAAGCCCTCCAAGACTCCTATTTCCTTGCGTAGTTTTGATTGGGGCCCAATGATATCACATGTGTGAATTGGCATCATCACACTCATTGTAACCTCTGATCTAACTACGCAATCCTTAAGGAATATTATTCCTTCTGCATGCAAGGAATATTCACAATAGAATATTCTTGCAACTAATAGTACAATGTCCCTCCATCTGATCTCAATTGGGTCTCTAACTGAATTGACATGCATGAATTATCCATGAGTGAATCTTCAATTATCTGAAATATAGTAGTTACATGCACGCAAGCATTAGCTAATTGAACTCTCATTAATTTAACAAATTGTTAAATTAATATAACTGGACTTGACTCAGTTAACTAAGCCAACTAATTACAACTCACTCTTATCTCTTTAACTGATGCATGAATCCCTCAATCAAAGGACAAATTGTTTCATGTCCTCACATAGACTTCATGTTCATAATTCCTTAACTAATTAACTCAAAATGAATTAATTAATCAATTTACAAGTAGCTGCTAACATCAAATTCGAATTTTACTTCCTATGTTTAGTCCAGGGACTGACTAAAATAAGAAGGGATCCTGAAATTCTATTTTTAGAAAATCTATTTTTAGCACCTTCACTTTTCACCCATTTTCGCTAAGATCCACAATGGCTGAACTGCTATTGATAGTCCGACTATTTATAGCAGTGTTATTTTTAGCATTTCTTGTTGCAAATCTCAACACTTTCTCTCAACAAGAAAGGGATTATCAGTAACCCTGATCCTGTCTCTGTGGAACTCGAACTTGCATTTTGACAATGCCTTCGTCAAAATATCTACATCCTGCTTTTCGGTCAAAACATACTGCAACATCATGATCCTCTTGACCACCCAGTCCTGTTGATGATGGTAACGAATATCTATATGCTTGGACCTATCATGAAACACTAGATTCTCATAGAGTTTTATGCAACTCTGATTATCACAGTATATCACCGTAGGATCCATCATCTAACCAAATAATCCCACTAGAATCTTCCGCATCCAAATGGTTTTGCATGCTGCCTAACTAGCAGCCATGTATTCAGCCTCCGCTAAGCTAAGTGCAATTGATCTCTATTTCCTGCTATACCAAGAAATTGCAGCTGAACCAAGGTTAAATATTTCTCCATAAGTGCTCTTCCAGTCTAATGGACTACTAGCCCAATCCACATCCGTGAAGCCTTGCAACTTCACTCCCTCTATACGTCTATACCATAATCAGTACTGTGTAGTGCCTCTGAGATATCTCATTACATGCTTCGCTGCCTTCCAAAATAGCTTGGTAGGCTGAACCATAGCTTGACTCAGCTGCTTCACCGCAAAGCATAAGTCGGGTCGTGTGTTCACCAAATACATAAGTGAACCCACCAGCTACTGATAAACAGTAGCAGCTACTACCTCAATTGAAGTAGCATCCTCCTTCCTCCAATTCCCAGCTAGAGGAGTCTGCATGGGTTAGCACTTCTCCATATGAAAGCACTTGAGTATCTCATTGGCATACTTGCCTTGAGACACAAATACTTCCCCATCTTTCTGCCACACTTCCATGCCTAGAAAGTAGTGCATGAGGCCCATTCCTCCTTGCAAGATTTGATTAGCTGATCATCACCTGTCAAAATCAAATCATCAACATAAAGTAAAATAATCAATGGCTTACCTTCTACCATGATGTCGTAAAGGTTCGCATCTTCTTCACTCTTGGTGAAGCCCAACTCGGTGAAATAGTTGTCAATCTTGGTATACCAAGCACAGGGTGCTTGCTTCAGCCCATACAGTGCTCGCTTGAGTCGGCAAACATGTGACTCGCTATCGAAGGTATCAAATGCTTCAAGCTACTGAATATATATCTCTTCCTCAATCTTCCCATTGAGGAACGTTGTCTTCACATCCATTTGATGGATCTTCCAACCCATATGAGCTGATAGAGCTAGCATCGATCTGATATATGAGTACCTTGCTATGGGAGCAAAGGTCTCATCGTAGTCGATCCCCTCAACCTGTGAGAAACCTCGGGCAACAAACCTTGCCTTGTGTTTCTCAACACTGCCATCAGCTGCCTGCTTTACCTTGTAAATCCATCGGGAACTAACCACTAACTTGTCCCTAGGTGTAGGGACAACATCCCACACACTATTTTGTATGATAGAATCATACTCTTCTACCATTGCATCAACCCAGATTGGTTGCTGCATTGCCTCCTGAAAAGAAGAAGGTTCGGTCGCTACACACTCCCCGACCAAGGCCATGTAGCCAGTGTATCTCTCGGGAGATCTCCTCTGTCTACGCTAAGAGGATGGCTGCCCCACATTCTCTCTCACATCTAGCATCAATCTGTTAGCTTCTCACGAGCATTTCTGCTTGTCTCTAGAAGACTGTCAGGGAGTGGTGGTCTCCACTACTAGATCCTCTGCATGTGGATGACCCACATCATCAGGAGGCTCCTCCTCCTTCAGAAAAAAAGTTCCTCATCACCATGCAATTTGAGCTCCCTCTCAAGTGACACTCGCATGCCTCTTTACTCGTCGAACTTCAGATCCTTGCGCACTACGATCCTCTAACTGGCAGGCAGAAACACACAATAGTTGTGGGGCATATCTGTGTACCCGACAAGTATCCCCAACTCAGTCGTTGGGTCTAGCTTCCTTCAAGCATCTTTGGTCACATGATAGAAAAATAGTGATCCAAAGATGCGGAAGTGACTCACATCTAGTTTCTTCCCTGAAAAATCCTCCATAGGTGTCTTCATTCCCAAAATATGATGAGGAATTTTGTTCTAAAGGTACATTGTTGTATTACATGCCTCAACCCACAGATGAAGTGGTAGGCTTTGGTCATGCAACATCACTCGAGTTGCTCCCACAATAGATCCATTCTTCCTTTTGGCCACCCCATTCTGTTGTGGGTTATAAGGTGCCGTCAATTCCCGTTTAATTCCTTCTATAGCACAAAAGTATTTGAAGTGTTGGAAAACATATTCTCCACCATTGTTGCTACGCAAGGCTTATACTTTCTTTCCAGATTCTTTCTCTGCCAAGGCTTTAAACTCACAAAACCTCAAGAAGGTCTGATCCTTCTTTTGCATAAAGTAGATCCAACATCTACGAGAAAAATCATCAATAAAAATAACATAGTACCTTTGCTTAGTGGTGGAGGGTGTAGAGAATGGTCCACATGCATTTGAGTTAACTTGCTCCAGGATTTCTCCAGCTCTACTATCTCGATCTTAAAAGGAAGTTTTTGCATACTTACCTAGGGTGCATCCTTTGCATGTGTCTGTTTGCTCCAGTTTTCCGTTGGGTAAGCTAGTAGAAATTTGTTGGATGATCTTCAAGGCCCTGTGATGCAAGTGGCCCAGTCTCCTATGCCACAGCTCACCAACATCTTGGCTTTGCACCACCTCTGCTTTGGAACTCAGTGCAACACAGTCATCTACCTCCAACTTGTAGAGATTCTTTACTCGAACCCCAATTCGCTTGGTCTGTTCGGTACCGATATGCCTTAGGAAAACTTTTCCTTTACTAAAGACTACATCATAACCTTTATCTTCTAACATAACAACAGACATAAGATTCTTTTTCAAACCTGGCACATACTTAACAGCAGATAGGGTGAGAGGAGCACCATGCTCCCTCTAAAACACAACTGTACCCTCACCTGAGACACAGTACTTTCCATCATTGCCCATCTTGATCTGCATCTCGAGATCCTTCTCCTCCAATGTACTGAAAAGATTCTTGTCACCCGACAAGAATGAAACCATGCATGCGATAAGTGAGAAATCCAGCTCAAACTTTGAGGTTAATGCATCACCATCAGATCCCTTGGAGGAAACCTTCTTGGATTTCTTTAGTGGACAATTCATTTCATAATGGCCCACTTCATGACACTGAAAGTATCAAACTTTTGACTTGTCAACCTTCTTCCCACCATGAGAAGATTTGGATTGGGAAGCCTTCCCTTTCCCTTTTTTAGCTTTACTCGCTAAAGCTAGATTTTCTTCATCATCTTATTTTGATGAAGATCCATCCCTGGTGCTTCTCCTTATCTCCTCTTGCATCAGATTTGACCAAAGTCATTCCCAATCTAGTAGTTTCTCTCTTCCATTAACCGAGCCCTGGTAGCTATGCCAGCTCGTGGGAAGACCGAGGAGTGTAAGACTCACCATGTCATCATCTGCAGTCACGATTCCTACGCTTCCAAGCTCATCCCTACAGGTGGTGAGCTTGTTCAAGAAGGTAGAGATTGTGTCGCCCTTCTCGCACTTGATCTTTCCAAGTTTATCTTTTAGCGCCAGCTTCCTCTAATCGTTGTTATTCTGATAAAGATCTTTCAATGTTTTCCACATCAAAAACAAAGTCTCCTTCCCATGGAGGCTCGAGACAATGTGATATCGAACTCCCTCTAGGATGATTCTCCTTGCTCTAGCCACACACTTTTTCCATTCCGCCAATTGAGTAGCATTAGTCGGCTTCTGGACTTCTTGATCAATGAAATCCTTTAGGTTGTTATCTTCTAATACTTCCTCCATGCAATCCTTCCAAGTTATATAATTCAAACTGCCATCAAGGGCTTATTCGAGTCTCAAACCATTGAATGCCATTGGTCAAATAGATGTGATACAAACTCAATTCAATATTCAGAAACCAAACTTCGAACTTCACCTGCTTGTATACTGTTCTTCCTTGATCACCTTTGCTCTGATACCATGTAGAAATTCTCACTGTAGATCATCTGGTAATGCAATGTACTAAACCAAAACACTTGATCTACTTCAACAAACAATTTAGCGGAAGCTTAATCGAACAAGAGAAACATCAATCAAGAATAAATAACTTAGAATGAGAAGTAATCAACCATAACACAGAAGATATATCACTGAGGAAAGCACCAGCCTAAAACCCCAACTCTGTATTATCACACAAGTGGAAATCTTGTTCAAGTTACAAAAAGAATAAGCTCTCAAGCTATCTTGCTCTTTCTACAATTAAAACAATACTGCTCACAAACTTGATAGACATAAAGTATATCTTCCTCAAGCCCTCCAAGCCTCCTATTTCCTTGTGCAGTTTTGATTGGGGTCCAATGATATCACGTGTAAATTGGCCTCATCACACTCACTGTAACCTCTGATTCAACTACGCTATCCTTAAGGAATACTATTCCTTCTGCATGCAAGGAATATTCACAATAGAATATTCTTGCAATTGATAGTACAGTGTCCCTCCATTTGATCTCAACTAGGTCTCTAATTGAACTCACAGGCATGAGTTATCCATAAGTGAATCTTCAGTTATTTGAAATACAGTAGTTACATGCATACAAGCATTAACTAAGTGAACTCCCATTAATTTAATAAACTGTTAAATTAATCTAAGTGGACTTGACTCGGTTAACTGAGCCAACTAATTACAAGTCAATATTACAGCTCATTCTTATCTCTTTAACTGATGGATAAATTCCTCAATCAAAGGAGAAAGTGTTGCATGTCCTCACATAGACTTCATGTTCATAATTCCTTGACTAATTAACTCAAGATGAATCAATTAATCAATTTACAAACAGTTATTAACATCAAATTCAAATTTTACTTTCTATGTTTAGTCCAAAGACTAACTAAAATAAAAAGAGATCCCTAAATATTATTTTAGAAAAGTTATTTTTAACACGTGCACTTTCATGAATTACGATGGATACACGCCAGTTTTGAGACGGATATAAGCAAAAAGCAAAGTGCATTGTTTCATGCCTTCAACACCAAACACTATCGCGGTATTGTGTGAACATTGAAAAGCATAATTGGGATCTTACTTTTTCTTCAGCGTTAGGGATCTAACTTTATTCAGTGATGTGGAAGATCCATTCGGATGAAGAACAAAATTGGAGTGTAAATTGATAAGTGACTCACATGATATGAAGTGCAAAACACTCTACCTCTTTTACTTGGCGTTTACATGCACAACACATACAGTTGTCGGCGCGAGATCTTATAAAGCATGGCATTCCCTGAAGGCAGTTACGTACGATAGAAGGATCCTTACTCCAAGATTACATTACATTAATAGATCACCTCCTCGAATCGAATGTGCACGCAAATTGTCGAAGGATAATTATTAGTGTTGTAAAGGAAGTGAAGTGAAGCATGAACGTGGAAGAGTGAGAGCACGGGCCCAAGAATATAAAAAAGCAGTTGCAGATGATGAGGGCATATCCAGATAATGAGGGAATATAAAAAAGCATTAATTCCTTAAATCGATTGATGTCACTTTTTTAAAATATGCTATTATTCCTTTCCATCGTGAATATTGTCCACATGCACATATTCTCCAATCAACCGTCGTGTATATAAGGCCATTCCATAACAATATAGAACCACCACCATCACCTCGTTTCGTGCTATCTGAGGTTAGTAATTTGTGTTTGTTTCAAGAGTAATTAGCGTTTGGCATACTGTGAATCAATCAATCCATGGCATACTATGGGGAGTATGATTCATGCCAAGAGAGGAACCAGAGGATTTACGAGTCCCCGCCTATTTCAGGTTATGGCTATGAGCAGCAGCCGTCACGTCCCCCTTGCGACCCATGCCTAAATGTAACAGAAGGAGACCATGGATTTAACGAGTATGGAGGCCCCGCTGCTTCTAACAAGTATAGTGCAGGAGGAAACTACATGATGAACCGCCAGAAAATAATTCCACAAGGCCACATCGTGAGGGTCGGTTCTAAGGCCAACCCTGACTACGCTTTGGCTATCAGAGATGGCAGTGCCATCATGCTCTTCTACAATCCCAATGATCCCACAATGGTAACAATCTCATATTCATCAAATGCCTGAATAGATTCTGTTTAAATATATATTTTCTCGATTAATCTTTGTTGCCTGCATAGATTCTGTAATTTTCTTGATGGATATTTGTTGATATATACAATGTGTATATGCATGCAGCAATGGGTGAAGGATGAAAGCTGGAGTAACCAGGTGAGGGACCAAGTGGGTCATCCTGCATTCGCTCTGGTGAACAAAGCCACTGGTCAAGCTCTCCGCCATGCCATTGCTGAATGTCAGGAGGTGCTGGTCACTCAGTACGAGGGCCCCTCCACTTATGATGAGAACATACTGTGGAGTGAGAGTGAGGAAATGGGTTATGGGTATCGAACAATAAGGATGGCCAACAACATTGGGCTCAACTTGGACGCATTCCACGGCGACAGGAGGAGCGGAGGGATCAGAGATGGCACTCGCGCTGTGATGTGGAAATGGAACAAGCAGGACAACCAGCTCTGGAAGCTCTCTCCATGCTATTAGTTGTTGCATGTATATAATATATCTAGTATTATACTATGTTACTATTAACATGGCTGGCATGAGTAGGAGATGATGCCTCGTTAGTATAGCAGCTACCACATGGATACGAAAGGAGAGGATGGCTGATTATTATAGTAAGATCAGAAAATATAGACCATAGACGACTGTGTGTGTATGTATCCTTTTATCATCTCATAAATAAATAAAGCCGTTTCAGACCGTCAAATTAATATTATCACTCAACTTGCTTGCTCCTCTCTGCATTTAGACTACTGTTTAAGTTTATGTTCGCAGCATGGGATTACGTTGGTTGGAAAGACCGAGAAGGAATGACGCAAATTTAACACAAAATTCACACACAATGAGCAGTTGCTCATTGCTCTTTTATGGATCAACCAAATTTGATTGCTCGAATCAAATTTGATTTGATTTATAATAAATTCATCATGGGGTATTTATGTTTTTCGGTTACAGACAATCACAGAATAATTTCAATATATAAATATTGAATAAATTTAATTTGACTCACATTTAACTCAATTAATCTACTTTAAATATGAATCGCGCTTAACTCAATTTATCTCTTCATACATCAATTCATGCTACATCTTCATGCAAAAATAATTACAATTTCCAACCATATTAACGTGTATTCGAAATTGAGTTTGTGTTGTTTAAAATAACGTGATGTATGCATACTTTTCCTTCAAATTAACTATAGAGGATGGATCAATTTGTTATTTGGTTGGATACTTAATTAATGAGTGGGTTGGACTTCCAATATGTCATGGCAACTGCTAAATAGATGGACTTAGATTTGGTAGGGTGGATTTTGAAGTCAATAATAAATCTTTTTGATTAGTTTGATTTTTTTGTTTGGACTGTAAATTTGAAAATATTTTAGAATCTGATTAAGAAATTTGAAGCAAATTGTTAATTTAATTTTTATTAATCAGCTGAAGCCTTTCTTATTTAACTCCAAGTAAATAAACCTGTGTTGAATTTTTTATTTTATTGTATGTTAAACCAATATACTTCAAATATCCTTCGTCTGAGTCCAAATCCGCCAAGATTGTATATTAAGTTAATATGCTTCAAAGATTCTTCGTCTGAGTCCAAATCCAAGGTTGTGGCACGAAGGACAGCGATCGAAAAAAAATTAAAAAAATATTTACAAATTTTGACTCTCCAGCGGTGCGACACAGGCCATGGAGGTTATTCAGTAAGCTCCATTACATGTTCATTATTGCATATTTTAACGAGTTTTATTTTTTATAAAAAATATTATGATTACGTTAGTCTTAATGCTTATTCTGAATTTGTTACAAATTAATACTTTAAATATTTAATTTTCATAACTGCATTAATATATTAAATTGTTTTATTAAATCTTATATAATTATAACTGTATAAATTTCCAACCATTCCCATCCTAATGGTTATATTTTTTTTTATTTCTACTACCTAAATCATAGTAACTAAATTTATGGAGCTATCGTCTTCTAAATTTAGAGAGAACCATTTTCTGAATTTTTATTAATTATAGATTGGATGAATGACTAATTACTAGTATTATTATGGTTCGAAAAATCTTAAGAGAGCTAGAAACACTCCTGTGGAAATGTATTCACGTCTTCGTTTTGAATAACTTTTTCTTAAATCGATAGTAAATTTTCAAAAATAAAAAATACTTGATTAAAGTATCTGTTGCTAAGTTTGCATAAGTAAATTTTAACTAATTTTATAATATTAAAGCCATGATTTGCTTTCAATAAAATTCAACGTGTAAAATTAATTTCTAACTAAGATAAGATAGGTTTGCTTTCAATAAGATTTAAGATTCAACGTGTAAAATTAATTTCTAACTAAGATAAGATAGGTTAATGGTTACTAAGTTTTCATATGTAAATTTTAATTAATTTTATAAAATTATAGTCATGATTTGCTTCAAATAGAATTCAATATAGTGATTGAACAATAATTTTTTATTTTATAACTGGTGGGCATGTAAGCGACAATTTTAATTAATTGAATGTTCTAATATTTTTTTAATATAGTAACTTTATTATATATTAGCTTATATTTATTTTTCATGGGAATTATTTGGTTCTCAATTATTTTTTGTATTAGTATTAAGCAAACAACAATACATATTACACTTGTTATGTTATTATATTATCTCTAATAAATAATATATTATATTTATTTTAATTTGGTTATATGTAATAATATTATTAATGTTATGATATTTAATAATATTTTATTAAGCTATATTCATATTATTAAATAATTTTATATCATTTATGTTTATTTTTTCAATAATATATAAATAAGACTGCACAATTGGCTTTCCCTACAACTTAGTGTAATTATTGAATTTTGAAAAGTATGAACCAATGCTTACATTGGAACAAGGGTTGCAACGGAGTTTAATTTTTCATTAATAGCACACATCGCTAAAAATTTTGATTTAATTTCCTTAAGACCATTTAGGTATAGAACTCAAGACATCTGAAACACTAGACTAGGTTATTTAATAACATACCTAAATGAGTAGTCTTTTAATTTTATGGACAAAGTTCTCACCATCTAAAAACACATACTAAGATTCAAATTAAACCCCTATTTTTTTCTTTTACATCAACTATGACGTATTTATTGGGATTAATTGTTTTTGACATACCTAAAATTAATTGACAGTAAAAGACTTCCAAGTTGTCAGACATTTATAAATAGTTCAATATGCTTTTATATTTTATGTCGAACTTGTCATTTTCTAATGTTTTAAAATCCTAAAAAAAAAAGAGTAAACAACATCCCATTAAAAACCTCTTATACATAAATATAAATTCTAATAACGTATTATTTATTTATATGTTAAATTTTTACATATAATACTAACAAAGTTGTGCATTCACAATGTATTTTGTAATTGTTAATATATTTTCAAAATATGATAAATTACTTCATAAACAAATGTCATATTGTTCTTCTTGTATAAAAATATGTGGCAACCTATATCAAATTAATTAAAATTAAAAGTTATATTTTTCCATATATAAAAAATATTATACATAAAATAAATCAATTTAACGGAAATATGAAAAAATCAAGAATTTAGATTATAGCATAAATACAATTAAACTATGCAGATTTAAAATAATTAATTTTAATAAATAAATAAAACATTTTTGTTTTAATTTTAATGATAAATTGTGTATTAAACATGAAACAAATTCAACAATTAATTTTAGAAATCAATATTTTACTTTACAATAAAATATTTATCTCCAAAAACTATTTATTTCATATAATTAAAACAATATTATTTAATGATTTCAACTTTGTGTTTATAACAACCATTTCCAGAAAAAGGTTCTTAAAGCTTAAAGGAATTTTATTTAAACTATAAACATTTTTAAAGTTCATATATATACTATTTAATTTGGCTAAAAAATTTAATCAATTTGAGGTTGGTCAATTTCTGAACAAAAGCAAAGATTAAGACAAAATGTATTGATCCACTGATTTTGAAATTGCAACAATTAATTGAAATTCAATTCATTATTAAAAGTTATTAATGATTTTCTTTACATTTGGTTTGATAGCAGGTGAAGAATTACTACTTTTCAAATTCAATTTTTGCGAGATCACATTCAAGAAATTTTATGATTTTGGAAAAGCATAATGAGCAATCATTCTCACAAAAGACTAAATATTAAATTAATAAAAATCAGTACAACTTGCACAATTGTACGATTATATGTACCCGTCTTTTGATTGGTCCATAGCCATTCCAACAACCCATAAAACGTGAGTTAATAAGTACATAGACACCTTTGATTGGTCCATAGCCATTCCAACAACCAATAAAACGTGAGTTAATAAGTACATAGACACCTTGGTTTTGTATGTCTGAGAGAGTTGTGATGGGAGATATTGCAGAGGAAAATAAGCCTCGAGACAAACTTGGTCTAAATAAACTTTAAAAAAAAAGGTGACAACTTGGAAAATTTAAGAAAAATTGGTAATTTAAAGAGATATCAAAATATTAGCGTTTAGTTATATAATTATATAATTAGTTTTGCAAGTTCATTATATTTTTGGTTGTTGATCCTTACGATTTGATATACTTTCCAATTTGGAATTTTTTATAATTCTATTTTAATTCTTTTGAGAATGAACCTAAATTTAAAATTAGTTGAAGTGTTATTGCAATGGAAATGTTTGGTTATTATATCAAAGTTCTCCAGAGTTATAAGTCTGGATAGATGAAGCTTACTTCTAATTCATTTGAGGATGGAACTAAATTTAAAATCAATTCTAGTTGAGCCTATAGGCTTATTCTACAACCCAATATAGGGGATGTGTAAGTTTGTTTGTCCATCTGTGCCCATTTGAAATAAAATTAAAAATTATGATAGAAATAGAAAAATAATGTTGCCTATAATGAAAAAAAATGAATATGCTCTAAAGTAATCAATAGTAAAAAAAAATGTGTGAATCAGATGTTTAAGCCTTATATTTTTAAGACAAGAGACTCATTCTACAACCCACTACAAAGGGATGTGTAAGCTTGAAATAAAAATGTCCTAAATAGAAAAATAATGTTGCCTATGATGTAAAAAAATGAATATGTTGTAAAGTAATTAGATGTAAAAAAATGTGTGAATCATGTTTAAACTTTATATTTTTCAAAAATATTTTAACAAGAAATTTAAATAAAATATTCGAAAATCTATGTTAAATAATTTATGGGAATATCAACATCATATATATCTATATATAGAAAAAAAAATTAAGTTCTTATAGTTAAAATTTTTATTTGCTCATACATACTCTATTTAGCATTCAAACATATAATTTAAGCAATGTGTTATACCTTGTATAGAAAAGATAATAATAAACAAGACATAGTTGATGTCTAAAACCGAGTAATTCTTGTATGTTTTTATATTTATTTTATATTATTACATAAAACAAAATGCTTTTCCATATAACTAAATGATACTACCTCATTTGAAATCAATATTCTTTTAAAGAATCAAATGAAACAAGTCCACATACTGCCATTTGAAAGTGACTGACATACTTGAATTTAGAAGTACATTGTGAATAATTTTTAGGGATAATATTGCTAACCATAATAAAAGCCTAATTTACTTATTTGATAAAGTTTAACTTTAAATTATGATATTAAAATATCAAAATTTATTAAATTTATAATTAATTTCATAAAATTATTTTTAAATTATTCAATTAGTTTTATATTATAATATATATATATATAATTATTAATACACAAATATATGTTCAAAATTTAAAATAATTAAAAAAATTTGTAGGTTATTAACACTATACTGGCTTTCACCATTAATTATCGAGCCATTCCAATATTCTCATGTTCAAGCACATTTAATAGACATTGACCGATATCAAGATATTTATAAGAATTCCTGAGATGGAATATTAATAACCATGGTGAATAATGATTCCAATGTTGACGTTAACCTCATTGTGAAGAATCTAGATCACTTCCATCAATATCTACTAATCGTCTCTTTCGTCCCTTTCGATTTTATTTTTATTTTCTCGCAAATTATCAAAACAAAGCGTATTAGAGCGGCAAATTATCAAAACAAAGCGTATTAGAGCTAAGTTTCTTTCTATTTTGATTAATACCATGAGTAATTAATTAGAGGTCTTTAATGTAGTATCATATTTGTGATTAATATCATGAGTAATTAATATCTAATATGGTATTAGAGCTAAGTTTCTTTCTATTTTGAACCTTCGATTTCTCTTTTCTTTTAATTATGAATGAGGTTTTCATTTTAGTTAATTTGTAAGGCTTCTCATTTTTTTTATGCAATCTCTCTCATAGATGGCACACCTTCTACAAAAACTCTTACATGTTATATTCACCTTAGTTGAGAGAGGCACGCACGGTGGCCGAGGATGGGGAGGATCTCAAGGTCCTCATGGATTCACTGGATACGAACGATATTGAAGTTGGAACATGTCTCAACTCAAATTTTTTGGCAAGTGAGATTTTCACCTGTGTCTTGAGTTGCTATGGAGAGAGAGTGATGGAAGTGACTCTAGATGAGTCTGGATATGGTTCATGTAGCAAGCTTTCCACAAGCTCTCCTTCGCTTCTATAGGAAATCTTAACCATCAACAATTTTGCAATTTTGCTATGTAGATTTGAGCTAGATGTAAACTTCATTCAATAGATTCTCTACGAGTTTTTTGTCAACAAAACCATCCTCAGTGTTGAATCTCTCTCTCTCTCTAGTGACTCTGTTTTCCTTTAGCCTTAATTTTATTATTTTTCTTTTTTGTAATTTACAACGACCACTAACACTCTTTTATTTAGATAGTGAGACAATCATATATTTTGAGCACTTGATAGGCTGCTTTTGACATTTTATTATGGCCCATTTTGGTTTCTTCTCTGTTTACATGATATGGCCCATTTTTGGGTCTTGCTCTATTTTTTTCTTTTCTTGGTTTTATATTACTTCTCTGGTATCAGGCTAAATGGAAAAACAATTGATGCATATGTAACACTCTTTTGTTTTAATTATGTTATTTTTTTCTTTGAAAACAGAAAGGATTATGTGTGTTAGTCCAAAAGAGAGTGACAATATTGCAACATAGTTGAATTTGTTGTTATGGGATTTTCATATTACAGTGGTGCAACAAATGATTGACAAACCCTACACACATTTCATTCGAGATTTGAAAAAGAAAAATGGTTTTCAGATTTCATTTTAGTATTATCATCTACATGATCAGCATGCAAGGCTCACTCAAAGGCATAAAAAGAAGTGAGCATCTTTATGTCAGTTGTAGATTCCAAGAATATCATTTAGTGAAGAAATCATTAGATCTATATGCAATCCATTTGCTACAATTCCCTCCAATTTGTGGCTTGACCCTTGGCTGTTTTTCTTTTTTGCGTGCTCAGATCTTGGCCGTGGATCTTGGAGGTGTTTTTGGTCTGTAATGATGACAGTCATCCTCACTGCAATTTCCTACCTATAGATCTTGTCTTCTTCTGGTATTTCTGTAAGTTGTTTTGGTCACATGTATATTTGTCATTTCTTTATGGTTGTGTCTTTTGAAGATAGACTTTGTCGCAAAATTCACTTATTACACCACAATATTGGAATCAATGTTAAAATTTGATGGAAAAATGCATCTATTAAATACAATCAATGATTTGGTAGTCCCAATGATAGATGTGTGTTTTATTATATATAATTGTTGAATTTTTCGAAGACAAGATATGTTGAATGGTGCAATATCAAAATTGTCTACGTCTTCTACTAATATAACATTTCCTTTGGTTACTTCATCTAGTGCTACAACAAAGTCCTACTATACTACTATCACTTTTATTTTTGCTTCTATGGGAATGCTATCTTTGGTGGGAGTAAGTTAAGGTAGTACATTTGGTGTATGTTTTAATGATATGTTGTGTGGATGCCCAAGGGAGGCCAGGCTACCAAATCCATATAGTTGATGGAGAACTTCATGAACAAAGATTTCACTTCTTCATAAAGTTTTTTCTTGTTTTATGGAAAATGGTTGAGGTAGAATGTTTCTAAAGAATATTTAAAAAATATTGAGTTGTGTTCTTAAAAGTCTTTAGTTGGGAGAAATACATTAGTTTGGAATCTTTGAGTGTCTTTTTGAAATGTGAAATTATCAATATTGGAATTATTTATATTATTTGAAATTATCAATAATGGAATTATTATTTGCATTAAAACAAAATGTATCAGTATTTCTATATCTTAATGATGGAAGGGGTGTTCAAATTTCTTCTCGAGTTCATGTAGAACACAATTATCTTTATGTTGTGACCAATTTACTTGGATGGGTAAAATACTATAAGAACGTCATGAGAAAATGGAAGACTAGAAACTTTGCAATGAGGTTATTCATTTGTATTCCATCGTTATTGTCTTGCAAAAAGAAAATTTCATGCTTAATAGTCACTTCCATAACATTCTCACTAACAAAATCACGAAGGTTGACAGTCAGGATTCAACCATGGGAAAGTATCTCCAAAATCTTCTAGATGAGTTTCTAGAAAAGATTGACCTCCTTGATGATTTGGAAGAAGTTGAGTCCTTGTCTAACCAGAAAATGGAATTTTCAAGAAACAAATTTGCAAGTTGGAGGAAACAAATAATAAGCCAGTTATGGGGGTTTTCTATTTGAAACCCTCAATGTAATTTCTTTGTGAAGAAGTAAGCCCTATTTAAGCAGAGAATAATAGATTTTTGGATCAATATCAAACTTTGAAACAAGTTTATGATTCATAGTTACAATGACTAAGAAGGACAAGGTCTTTCAAGACTTGCAATGAATGCAAGTAACACCTTGAATTCAAAATCAATTACCTTCAGAATGCTCAAAAGGAGAATGATATTGTTGAATTTTCAAGCTCACCTATTGATGTTGATAATGGTTCTTTTGTTTCACTTACCTTCACAAAATGCACCACCAATGTTGGGTCCTGATTATTGAGAAAAATGGGATATACTGGAGGACTTAGCAAACATGGACAGAGAATTTATGTTCCTATAGCACCCAAAGTGAAAACATACAAAGTAAGTATTGGATATATTATTTCTATTGCTTCACTACCTACATGCAACCCTAATGAACCCTAGAGGTTGTCTTTCGCTCCAAGTGGAGTTTAGACTAATTTATTGGAAAACCAGTCGATTGTTAATATTGTTGCACAAATTGATGAGATGACTAATAGAGTTTCTAACGTATAGAGTTTTTATCGTATTTATTCCCCTATATTTGAGCCTATGAAATAAAATTTTGAGCCTATATCTTAGATGATTTTACCCATGAATTATAAACCTAGTACTTAAGCATTCAAGTCATGAAAAAATGACATGAAAGGCTCAACCGTGGACAATTCCTAACCATCATGATCAATTTTGGTCAGATTGATGGAAGGTAATGGGATCATTTGAATAGATTCTTGCGAACTTCATATTTTTGTGTCACATTCATTGTGCAATCATACAAGGCTCCTCTTATTAGCTATTAATTGACATTGATCCCTGGATTTCATTTCAAGTAGGGGATTTTTTGATGATAGGGACTATTGGTTCCTGCCTCTCTGATGGTTATGTTTCAAGTGGGAAGTTTGATGATGATAGACATTTTTTTTTTAGTTGCATTGACTATATTTCTAGTAATGTTTTCTTTGAGATGGTGACAATGTTTAGACATCTTCATGAATTTTGTTGTACCGTGTTTAAGCTTATTTTTCCATACATATAGGCATCATTTTTCATTTTTTGGTTGATAGTGTTACTTTTGTTTGAATCCTTTGTCTCAGTTAATTTCTAGCACCTATTTTCTCTAAATCATTTCTACGGCAGTTGACAGTGTTTGCCACACTTTTTCCTTTCCAACATTTTCTAAGTTAGATATCAACCAACGTCATTGAGGTTTGATGGATCTCATCTCCATAGTGTTGGTGCTTCAACTTTTCATACTTATTGATTAGAGTAGGCCTTGGTACTTTCCATTCAGTGGATCATTGTGGGATCTACAATTTCACCTCCATGTTTATCAAAGCACTCACATCTTTCTCTCTTTTGGAGAGGAGTTTTTTTCCTATGGGTTTTTATTTTATTCTCCTCTTATGAGAGTTTGTACTTGGGTACCTTATCATGCTGCATTGCTAGGACCCAATTTATTTAATGTTTACTCACTACGTTTCACTTAAGGTGGGTGTTAGAGTTGGTCTTTTCTAATGCTTACTTTCCCGATGAGCTACCTATAAAGAGTTGTAAGCTCAAGCAGAGATTTGTATCTTCCCAATTCTCCTAGTTATCTTCAATTGACACTATGCCTCCTCCATTGTTGTATAATGGAGGTCTTCTATGAACTTTTATAGGTTTGACTAATATTATTAGTATTTGATACACTTACACTAGATAAGACCTCAACACACACAATCCACTCCACATTTCTATCTATATATTCTCTAGTTTGAATTATTTACTTCTATATAACAATTTTGTGATAACTTGGTTGACTATTCTATAAATTTATTTTCATAATTATAATTTTTTAATTTTATAACAATGATACATGGCACTCAAAATAATTCAACAATGATACAAAGCACTCAAACTCATCCCACAATGATACCAAAAAAAATATATTACTATATCAAGAACTCCCTTTTAGTATGTTTATAATTGGTGTAGCTAAGTGTTATCATGCTCATCAATTTAAAAGATATTTTCAAAGCTTTTTCAAGTAGAAGTTAAACATCTACCACTCGTAAGAATGAATACCAACTTATCTAGTGATGATTTGCAAGAAAATGGTTTATGGTTTTGTGTTGAAATGGGAAAATGCATATTATCCTGAATTTTTAATTTTAATGAATAAAAAGGGGAGGTGGATTGAGATCAAGTTTGTTCATCATTTCAAGCATTTGAGTTTCCCTTATAGAAAATATTGCATATCCTTTCTTGAAATAGACCCTAAGCATTATTTATCCATCAATCTTGTTAATACTTGGCAAATGAGATGCATCATAACTCTACTATAAAGGTGGATAAAAAACAAAAAAAATAACCAAATTTACTTATTAAAACATTGAAAATGTAATTTAATTTGATTTAATCTTTGTGTCTTTATTTTTTCGAGGAAAAAATTGTAATTTTCATTAATTAAATGAAAATTACATTATATAAATGCACCTCTATGCATTGAAAAAACCCTAAAGGTCACCCCCAAATAAGAAAAAAATATTAGCAACCTGTATACCTCATATTTTCATTCATAAAAGGTCTTTAAGATCCTCTCATAGTACTAGAAACAAACAAAAAAATAGGTTTGTTTTAACAAACCTTTCAAGTTTGTTGTATACTCTTAAAAAAATTACATAAATATTTCTATATACAATTTTCATCAAAATATCTATATATAGACCAAAAAATAAAAATAAAACCATGGATTAAATTCATAGGATGCTCTTGTTGTAGACCCTCTATGAAGGGCCTGCGGTAGTATTCACAGGATGTCTTCCTTATCCTTTTTGTGTTCTTCCAAGTACCCATAGCCTGTCGAGTGCCTTGTTTAGAAAGGGTGGCATTCATTCATTTTCTTTCCTTATAGATATCATGAGATGAAATTATGTCCAAAGCATGTTTAAGTTGTAAAATTTCTTCTAAGATTGGATTCATTGTGTGCTCATAACATCTCTGTACATTGTTGAACCAATTTATCAAAATCATAGAGTCACCAAAAATCTAAATATGCAGGACATTTTTCTCAATGGAAAAAAAGGAGTAAGAGCTTAAGGCTAATAATTTAATCATAGTTATTTGATTCTCTACCTATTCCACTCTGGAGATTGAAGAAATTATTTTCCTGGATACAAAGAACACTCCCCCCCGCCCACATTTTCCCCCTTGTAAATAGGCCCCATCACAGTAGCCTCAAGGGATTGATCAGTCTACCTCTTCAGCAATGATGTTTCTCATATTTTGAATTGATATTATCTCAAATTGAATGGAAAAAATTACTAAAACTTTTGCAACCACATTTTCAGGAGAAAATGGCTTGTACTAAAAGATCTCCTTATTCCAAGTGTGCCAACTACACCATTTAATGAGAGGACAAATTCTTCTAAGCTCCTTAGGGGAGACCCCATCCCACCATTGTTTCCAAGAATCGTTAAAGGACTCTCCCTTCCAGCTTTGAACACACCCTAGATGAATTTTAATCAAATTCTATACCCCTATAGCAAAAGGACATGAGAGGAATATATGACCCATTGATTCCTCTTCATTCTTGCATAACACACACTAGCTAGGACCAACCATACTCTTCTTTTTTAAATTGTCCCCTCTAGGATATTGTTATGTAGGACATACCATTCAAAATAGATGTGCTTTTGTTAGAGAATTAAGCTTCCATAGTTTCTTCCAACACCACAAGTTTCTAGTTTTTAACGATATGCAAATACCATGTTTTGAGTGTGTACTCACCCGATAATGAATGTACCCATGGAAGAGAATCTTCTCTATCTTGTATGTGAGCATGTTATGTGTTTAGAGCTAAAATATAATTATGCCAAAGGTTTGAAAATTTTTCATGTGAATTTAACTTATGTGCAAGCATCTATCCCTAAGCTCATATAGAGGTATGAGTGTGATGAACCATCTGATTTAAAGTATTTATGTCCCTGAAATTTAGCAGTAGAATCATCTCTCAAGGAAGATGATAGTGCTCCCCACATACCACCTAGGGGTCAATTCCTAACTTTACCATAGACCCATTACCAACCTGCCTAGTTAGGCCCTCCTAAATTATGAAAAAAGGAGATAATACAACTTTCTAGAATACTGATATTTTAAGCCCCTTTTTGTTTGACTGTTGTATCCATTCTTCTAAAGAGAAGGGGAAAATATATTTTCCGTACACCATTTCCTTCCACAAACTGTCAGTTGAAATCAACTTCCAGCTTACCTTCACTCCAACACCTTAAAGAAGGATAAACATTCTTTTAGGCCCCATCCACCCCATATATTTGGAAAAAAGATCTTATCCCATTTTAACGAGGAGAAGATACACCCTTCTTTGAAATCAAGCCATAAGAAATGAAAACAGATTTTGTGAATGGAATTTAAGACTTCTTTGGAGATCCATGATAATGACAACCAAAAAATAGGAATGACCTCAAGAATTGATTTTATCATAACCAATCTACCAACTCTATAGAGCCACTTATAACTCCGCACCTTCAATCTTCTCTCAATCTTTGCAATAAGTCAACGTCAATCAACCTTTTTGTAATGATTTGGTTTAAGATGGAAACCCAAACACTTTAATCCATCATTAAATTTATTTGAATGGAAAGGAAAAAAAATATGAACATTGATTGATTCATCCATGGAAATGACAAGCAGAGAGATATTTTACTTCAGAGAATTTATTTGCATATTTGTGGCCTTCTAAAACAATATCAATGCATATTGAATAGCACTAATATCATGTCTTGAACCATCATAAAATAGTAAAATGTCAATAACAAAAATAAGTGCATAATTTTCAAATCTCCAGCCACCCAAGCGCCTCTTAAATCACACCTTCTTTTTGCATTTGCTAAAAGCCTAATCATGCCTTTCGCCACTGATGGGAAGAAGAGGGGAGACATGGGGAATCCCTGTCCAAGGCCCCATTGTGCATGAAATAAGGCAGAGGTAGCTTTGTTTATGAGGATAGTGATGGACATCAATTTAATATAGCTCATCACCCAATTTATGAAAGGTACTTCAAAGCCCAAATGAGTAAGGAGAAGATGGAGTTAAACCCAGCTGACTCTATCGTATGCTTTTAAGAGGTTGATTTTGAGCATCAATGATTTAATTTTCCTTGATTTTAGACTATGGAGCCCTTCTCGTGCAACCTCAATGGCTTCAAGGATATGCCTTCCCTCTAAGCTAAAGGTGAATTGTTCCTTTAAGATATAATTAGATAGAATTGGCTTCAGCCTATTTGAAATGATTTTTGTGATTACTTTGTATATGCAATTACATAGTGAGATAAGCCTAAATTCATCAAAGGACTGATGGTGCTTTAGATTTTGGGATGAGAGCAATAAAAAACATCTTTCTTTCTTTAAACACAATAATTGATTGAATTATTAACAATTTTCAAACTTAAATGTTTTTATATAAAAATGATAAAACACTACATAAATCTTACACACTCATAAGCTATCACTTACAAAATACCTCTTATAATAATAATTACTCTAAATATCACTCATTAAAAAGTACCTTTTCTATTAAAAATTGCACTTATGCACTAAATTGCAATTGGTTTTTGCATTTTGCATTTGCAAATAGATTTTTAGTACAATTATAATAAATTAAGCGAAATTTATAGATTTGAGAATATTATTTTATTATTTTGAGATCAATCAAAATGCTTGTATGAGTGAGTTTTATCCGATTATGATTGCAGTTTTGAAATTTACCATATCAAAGGATATTTGGAATATTTTAGTTAATTATATTAAAATAAATTGTCAATTGTCAATTGTCAATTTTTGGGTTTTTCGGTTTTTTTGCATGTAGAGTTTCAAGCCAGTGTTCTTCACATCATAGAGTAACTTAATAGTACACCCCGTAATTATCTATTTTATACCCCATGGACATGTAAGTGTCAATTTTAATTAATTAAATGTTCCACATATTTTTAATATAGTAACTCTATATTATGCTACCCTATAATTATTTTCATGGGAATTATTCTATTATCAATAATTTTTTGTACAAGAAGTAAGTACAAAAAAGCAACACTTCATATTACACTTGTTATGTTATTGTATTATATTTAATAATAATATATTATATTTATTTTAATTTAGTTATATGTAATAATATTATTAATATTATAATATTTAATAATATTTGAAATAATATTTTACTAAGCTATATTCATATTATTAAATAAGTTTATATCATTATCTTTATTTTGTCAATAATATATAAATAATTTTTTATTATGCATATTGTTGTGAGTAAACAACAACAATTATATTAGTAATACTAATTTATCATCATGTGAGGGGGTGAAGTTGTTTGACAGAGTCAAAATAATTAAAAAATATATCCAATTCACATATTAACATGTATGGTTTGAGGTTAGGTGATAACATCGAATGCATTAGAATAAGGAGAATAGGTTTATGGGCACATGGAGTTTTGATTCAATGGAAAGATGGTGAAATCAACGTCTTAAGGAATGGGAAGAGCTCCAAGTAGCATTATGACTTCCTTTGCAGAAATGGGAAGAACTCCAAGTAGCATTATGACTGCCTTTGCCAGTAGTAAGACCAACATCTTCAACGACCCGATTTGTTAATCCATGACCCCTATGGAGTAGGATGTTAATGTCTTTGAGGAGAGTCAAGAAAAATAAGATAAGATAATATTTAGGCATGGTTATTTTGGAAAATTTTTATAATAAAATTTCTTAATCACTCTGTATTTGAGAGAAAGAATATATGTGAGAGAAAAAATATATAGATCAACTTATTAACACATGCTATATGAAATATTGAAATTTAATATGTTAAATATACATTTATTTACATATTAAAATATTTTAAAAATTGTTGTTGTTATTGTTTAATTATATATATATATATATATATATATATATATATATATATATATATATTTTATTTAAACACAAAATAAAAAATAAAATTATTTTATCAAAATACTTTAATATATATATATATATATATATTATATATTATATATATATAATATATAATATAATAAAATATATATTTAGGTTTTTTTAATAACGTATATTTTTATATTTCATATCAAAAACATTGGTTGCATGATAAACAATGCCTCTGACATAACCAAAATGGTTGCCTTATGAACCCATACCCATCCAAACTAATACCAAAGAAATATAAACTTAAATAATATATGAAATTAAACCTTTCTTCGTATCTTGTTAATTTGTTGAACTCATTGTAAAGGATATATATATATATATATATTTTGAGGAATCTAATATACTTTCGTTCACTTTTTGAGTTCGGAAGTATCCAACGGGCTTTCATGAATTGAGAAGGGTATAAGCCAAAGCAAAGTGCATTGTCTCATGCCTTCAACAACAAACACTACTCCCTGTATTGTGTGAAGATTGAATAACATAATTGGGATCTATAACTTTATTTAGTTATGTGGAAAATCCTCTCCGATCTTGAAGAGCAAAATTGGAGTCTAAGTTGATAAGTGACACATCTTATTCTTAAAATATTGCCATGAAGTGCAAAACACTCTACCTCTTTTACTTGTTCGCTTACATACACAAC
Source organism: Pinus taeda (assembly GCA_000404065.3). Lineage (NCBI taxonomy): Eukaryota > Viridiplantae > Streptophyta > Pinopsida > Pinales > Pinaceae > Pinus > Pinus taeda. Next base: position 318,660 of record APFE031711078.1, read on the forward strand.
ACCTACGAAAGCATATTACAGGTGCCGTCTGCGCGAGATCTTATAAAGCATGGCATTCCCTGAACGTAGTTACGTACGATAGAAGGATCAAGATTACATTACATTAATAGATCAACATGATAGCTATCCTCGATCACCTCCTCGAATCGAATGTGCACCCAAATTATTAGTGTTTGTAAAGTAAGTGAAGTGAAGCATGAACGTGGAAAAGTGAGAGTCCAGGCCCAAGAATATAAAAAACAAGAAGCGGTTGCAGATAATGAGAGCATATCCATCATTTAATTGTAATGCATTGATTCCTTAAATCGATTGATGTCAGTATATGCTCTTATTCCTTTCCATCGTGAATATTGTCCACGTGCACATTTTCTCCAATCAACCGTCGTGTATATAAGGCCATTCCATAACAGTATAGAACCACCAACATCATCTCGTTTCGTGCAATTTAAGGTTAGTAATTTGTGCTTATTTCAAGACTAATTAGCGTTTGGCATACTGTGAATCAACCAATCCATGGCATACTATGGGGAGTATGATTCATGCCAAGAGAGGAACCAGAGGATTTACGAGTCCCCGCCTATTTCAGGTTATGGCTATGAGCAGCAGCCGTCACGTCCCCCTTGCGACCCATGCCTAAATGTAACAGAAGGAGGCCATGGATTTAACGAGTATGGAGGCCCCGCTGCTTCTAACAAGTATAGTGCAGGAGGAAACTACATGATGAACCGCCAGAAAATAATTCCACAAGGCCACATCGTGAGGGTCGGCTCTAAGGCCAACCCTGACTACGCTTTGGCTATCAGAGATGGCAGTGCGGTCATGCTTTTCTACAATCCCAATGATCCCACAATGGTAACAATCTCGTATTCATTAAATGCCTGAATAGATTCTGTTTATATATATATTTTCTTCATTATTCTTTGTTGCCAGCATAGATTATGTTAATTTTCTTGATGGATATTTGTTGATGCATACAATGTATATATGCATGCAGCAATGGGTGAAGGATGAAAGCTGGAGTAACCAGGTGAGGGACCAAGTGGGTCATCCTGCATTCGCTCTGGTGAACAAAGCCACTGGTCAAGCACTCCGCCATGCCATTGCTGAATGTCAGGAGGCGCCGGTCACTCAGTACGAGGGCCCGTCCACTTATGATGAGAACATACTGTGGAGTGAGAGTGAGGACATGGGTTATGGATATCGAACAATAAGGATGGCCAACAACATTGGGCTCAACTTGGACGCATTCCACAGCGACAGGAGGAGCGGAGGCATCAGAGATGGCACTCGCGCTGTACTCTGGAAATGGAACAAGCAGGACAACCAGCTCTGGAAGCTCTCTCCCTGCTATTAATTGCTGCATCTATATAATATATCTAGTATTATACTATGTTACTATTAAAATTGCTGGCATGAATAGGAGATGATGCCTAGCATAGCATAGCAGCTACCACATGGATACGAAAGGAAAATAGTACAGTAAGATCAGAAAATATAGACCAGAGACGCCTCCGTGACGCCTCCGTGTGCGTATGTATCTTTTTATCATCTCATAAATAAATAAAGCCGTTTCAGACTGTCAAATTTCTATTATCGCTCAACTTGCGTGCCCCTCTCTGCATTAAGATTAATGTTTAAGCTGATGTTCGCAGCACAGGATTGCCTTGGTTGGAAAGACCGAGAAGGAGAGACGCAAATTTAACACAAAATTCACACACAATATGAGTAGTTGTTCTTGTATTGATTAACCAAATTTGATTGCTCTTGTATTGATCAATTTAATTTGATTTTTAATGAACTCATTAGGGAGTATTTATCTTTTTCAGCTAGTGACTCTTAAAATAATTTCATCCTGTAATATTTAGTCAATTCAATTTGATTCACTTAGTTTAATTAATTCTTAAAATATTTCATCATGTAAATATTTAGTAAAATCAATTTGAATGATTTAATTTAATTAATTCACTTTACATATGAACCACACTTAACTCAATTTATCTTTTCTTACATTAATTGATTATAATCATGCTAAATCTTCATGCAAGAATAATTCCAATTTCGAACGATATTAACACGTATTCGAAATTGAGTTTGCATTGTTTAAAATAACATGATGGGCGTGCATAATTTCTCTTCAAATTAACTATACAGTATGCATCAATTTGTTATTTTGTTGGATACTTAATTAATGAGTGGGTTGCAGTTCCAATATGTCATGGCAACTGCTAAAGAGATTGACCTAGATAGATTTTAGGGTGGACTTTGAAGTTAATAATAAAATCAATTTGTTTTGGTTAGTTTTATTTATTTTTATATGGATGGTAGATTTTAAAAATATTCTAAAATATAATAGAAAAATTAAAGAAATTTGAAGTAAATTATTAATTTAATTTTTAAATTATATATTGTGAAAATCAAATTAAATAATTAGATGAAAGCTTTTTTATTTCAACTAGATGAACCTGTGTTAAATTTTTAATTTATTGTACATTAAGACAATATACTTCAAATATCCTTCGTGTGAGTCCAAATCAGCCAAGATTGTATATTAAGTTAATATGCTTCAAAGATCCTTCGTCTGAGTCCAAATCCAAGGCTGTGGCACGAAGGACAGTGATCGAAAAAAAAAATATATATATATATTTACAAACTTTGACCGCTGTGAAATTGAACGCGTCCGTGTGAAGTCGAAGAGCCACCACTTCGACTCTCCAGCGGTATGATACAGGTCATGCAGCTTATTCAGTAAGCTCGAAAAACGGTAGTGATAGTTCCAAACACCTGACAAGGAGCTGACCCGATATTGGAAGACTGTTACTTCCAGACGTTCAATCTGTGGTTTTTGCAAAGGCGGAGAGTGGTTATACCGACGCTTCTGGTTTATGTTTTCTGTAATGACGGTTTTGGGAATGGTGCCTGTGTTAGATAACAAAATCCATTACAGGTTCATTATTGCATATTTTAAGTAGTTTAATTTTTTGTTTTTATTTTTAAATATTATTGTTTGGTTAGTTTTAATTCTTATTCTGAATTCGTTATAAATTACCACAATCATATTTATTCATATGGTTGGTATAAGTGGTATATGAAACATATATATAATCATATTTTCCAACATAATTAGTTATATCAACCACATTAATTATTATTATGTGTATTTTTTAAATATCAACTATATAAACTAGCATTTGCATTAGATGTTGCAAAGGAAACCTGGTAAGGCATAAAGTGCAGAAATCCATTATCCATGTAGTGTGTGCATTACATGAATGACCTAAATATCAACATATCTATTCACTTTTTCTAAATGTTGTAAACGACCAAAATTATAGAAATATTCTTAAATTTGTACCAATATTTATAGGCAAAAATATCTCTATCATACTGGACTGTACATGCACCTCACTACTCTTGGTGAAGCAAAAAATTAAAAGCTTGTGAACAAGGCATGAATAAGTGGAGTTGGGAAAACATATCCAGGAAGACATCTCGAAGGTTGGGCAAAGAAAACAATATACTAAACCCCAACAAGCACATAACCTAGGACTTGGCGATTTTAATCTCACAGCGTATCTGACCCTAGAGTAAATATATTGAAATCCTTGTTGATGCAATCTCTAAAGATATTAAACCCTTAAGGTTCCTTAATTTGGCTTCCTCCAACAATTTTCTCAATTTATAAGTTCCAACACAAGGAGTTTGACTTGCACATAACAGTTCTTTGTTTAAGAAACTTCCAAAATCACTTTCCCCTAACGGGGTTGCTTTAAAACATGGACAATAGAGATTCATCAACCTCCCAAGTATAAGAATTAGAGGTATCAGAAAACTTCTACAGTTATTTGATAACCTCAGCACCAAGGCCAATTGGGGAGAACAACACTTGCAAACTACAGGGTGTAAGATAGAGAAATGTAAACACTACCACACAATTATAAAGTTCGTGAGAGAGGTCAGTCAACCATGCAGAGAACGAGGCAGCCCCAGGCAGGCCTCAAAGAGATGTACCAGATGGAGCAATTAATGACAGCAAAGGCAGGACAGGTGGCAGTGCAAACAACAATCCACAAGGGGCAGCCACATCACCTATAACAACAAGACAGGTGAAGGCACATTAATTATAACATCACATCTCCTTCTTAGATATGAGAATGCAAAGCAAAGCTGATTGGGTGAGGAGGTGGGTTTAGGGAAGATTACTGATTGACATGATAACATAAATGCTGATGTTGATGCAGATGACTAACAAAGTTGCTCTTACAGGGGAGGGGTTTCACAACAAGCAGCCCACGAGGGAATGTAGACCATGCCTCGGTCCATTGAACTTGTCATAGAAGATACAAGGATTATGACACAGTACATTTTGGCCAAGGTGGGGATCAATTGTTCTCTGGGGATGAGTCACCAAGTTGTGGATTCAATGGAGATGGAAAGTTGGAACCTAGGAAAGGCAGCACCACAAGTTGTGGATTCAATGGAGATGGAAAGTTGGAACCTGGGAAAGCCAGCACCACACCAGTGACTCCTCCCTCCAGGATTGAATCTGGTTACAAATTTTTATTTTCTGATACCTGTTAGTTAGCAATATTTAGGAAAATCTGAGCTTAAGTAATCCATTTCATCTTAGTACTTTTTTCTTGGAGAAGCCTAGCTGATAAACGCACCAATAGGGAACTTTAATAGATAAATATGGTAGAAGCTGATGATCTGAAAGTCACACCTGTTTTTTGGTTTCCCCTTCTTTTGAACCACTGCAAACACGGATATGGCCCGGGAATATTTTATTTCTGAACTGCAAAACTGGGGTCCAAGATCTAAACTAAAGCCCCATAATTTGTGACTGAAAATCAACGCAAAGTGATTTCTTCTGTATATTAATAAAATCCTTGTTTGTCGACTAAAGAAATAGTTTTAAAAAATCCCTGATTATTTTTCTAAGGACAAACAGGTGTGGAATTTAATGATATGGAAGGTAGACCAGAGGATTATGATGAATGGTTGCATGAGGAAACTATCCAACAAAGGCTGACACAAGGCAAATACAGGTAATCTCATAAGCAAGGAAGTAGGCGACATTGGCAGGAACACTTCTGGCCATGGCTTTGACCAAGCCTTTTAGACAAGCCTTTAAGCCCTTCTAAAGCAGCAATTTTCTTGACGACATTAATTGTACCAACATAATTTGGATGGTGAAATTCATCAACTTGAATGACACTCTTCAACTCTTCAAAGCATTAGTTGGATATATAAGTGTCCAGCTAGAAGCGCCAGAAATCCCACCAGAAACAAGCAAGGTACCCATGCCCAATTGAGATGCATCATGCTGTCATGCCATGAACGTCTTCAGAGCCTTATACATGCCATATGCAATGCCACTTACAGATACATCCCTTAATAAAGTAGGATAAAGCCCTTAAACAACTCTCTGGCTCCTTCGGATCTTAAGACTTAGCTACATCAACTAGGCCATTGTGTTTAATAGAAGTTGTCACTCTTGTTACCCCTAAAGTTGCAACTGAAGCAGTAGCCAAAGCACTCTGAGCTTTCAATCTACATCTGATAAGCTTAGTTGGGCAAGTCAAGAAAGATAAGCAATCCCTGCCCCTTCTCCACACACCACCTGCTGCCATACAGTGGAAAACTAGGCTCAACCCTAAATAGGGCTTCCATCTGACCTCTTACACTAAACACAACTGCATTGCAAGTTGCGACAGTGGACAAAGGGGCTCCCATTCCTTTGTACATCCCTATGAGGCCTTCTTTGGCAATGGTATGCTTGACAACATCCATTGCACTGACATAGCGAAGATGCTGGCCATGAAGAAGCAATGGATGACTCTGGGGCTTCACCTCAATTGTGTCAAAGGGATGCCCAGATATCAGTTGTGTTGTTCCCCCAACAGTGCTAGAAATTAGATCCTTTTCTACATCGATTGCCATAATTGGAAGTGACTAATCCTAAAACCTAATATCTACAACACACGGCTTTACTTTATGTGGAACTCTATCTGACATTTAATATCGATAAAATCCAGCCTTTTATTTAGTTTTCAATAAACAGAAGTATTCTAAATGCAAAAATCTTCCTTAAAATGGGTGTTGAAGGTCACTCAAATTGTACATAGAACCTTAAAATGGGTGTTCAAGTCCACTCAAATTGTACAAAGAAGGTGGATGAATTGCTCACCTAATCAACGTGCCTTGTCCAACAGTAAAAACAACTTAACGTAACCCAACGAAAAACCTACAAGCAGAACCCTGCATGAGATGGATCAAGATTCAATAACTTGGAAGCAACAGAACCTAGAAGTCAATTGTTGGTTTTGGCGCTCATCCTCGATAGCGTTTGCGGCAGATAAAGTTGAGCTTAGAAGGAGTTGAGTACCCACTTGTACAAATATCAAATCCATTAAAACCCCATATTAAGCTTAGAGGAATTAGAGGTTAGCAAATCGGAAAGGGCATTGAATTATGCCAGAGGACAACTTTCTCATCTGTGGTGGCATGGAAACACAAGGCTTGACTTGCCATAATAGGAAAAATATTAGTTACCGTAAGTAAGCGCAATGGCCCTCTACACACGTATAGAAATGGAAAGAAAAAGCATTAGAAAGAACAATATATCTATATATATATATATATTATATATAATATTATTAATATTATATATATAATATATACCTGCTCCTTAGTATTATTTTCGAATGCAGATAAGACAATACTTCTTTGGACATTTGGAACAATAGACCACTCTGCCTTTGTCATTTCTTTTACAGTGATGGAAATTCGTATTCACAATGTTTTGTGATGTTGCCTTCATTTTATTCCCCTATGCTGGAATATTGTGATGTTGCCTTCATTTTATTCTCCTATGCTGGAATATACTATCCACCCCCATCTGCATTTTTCTGACAAAATTCTTGGTATTCTTAACGTTGAAAACATCAGGAGTTGGGGTAATATTTAACCCCTCGTTGCTTAAATTCAGTGGTGTAGGTCGTTTAGGCTCTGTGTTCGAAACCGATGCACTATACTCCAAAAAGCCATTGGTTGCTTCCTTATTGCAATCCTCGTCAATTAACATCATCTTAGTTACCCGCTTTCATTAATTTCAAAACCCCAAATTCTGCCCCAATTTCTTCCTTCTCCTCTTTGACCTTGCGTTTCCGCCCTCTCTTCTTCACACCACCATCAATGCCCTCATGTAAAAAGCCATTGGTTGTTTTATGCATTATTTATTCAGCCAAGTAGTTCACCAGGTCAAAAGCCAAGTTTGATCCAAGCGTTTTGCCAAGTCAAAGGCCAAGTTTGAGCCAAGCCTTTTGCCAAGTCAAAGACCAAGTTCTAGCCGAGTAATAATCTTTGACCTCACCATGTCTGACTCTCATAACTATGGCATCCAATAGATATTGTAGTACAACCAACTAGCATATTCAATAGCGACAACATATTTTCCATATATATTGGTGAACCTGAAAACAAATTTGATATACCAAGAACACAACTCCAAAATGCATAAGAGTTAAACAACAATATTGAGTGATCTTTATTGTTTTTATATAAGATTTCATCAACATTGTCAAGCTTGTTGCTCGATGTTTAACTCCTAAGACTAGGAGCCATTTTGCATTGGTAGGTTACTTCAGTTAGGTTGAATTAGCAATCCATCTAGGAAACTTTGGCTTCACACTGCGATATTAGGTCAAGATTAGCTACATTAAAAATGAACTGACATTCCCCAAACTTTAATGTAGGTCACAACCTACTTTAACCACATTTCTATAATTTATTTTACTTCATCTGTACAGAGAAAAGCATAATTGACATTATCTAGCAATAATGGGTAGTACAAAATTAGCCTTAATTCAACAAAGCACGCCTAAAACTTGGAGGAGAGTTCCCCCTGCATAATTGAATACTTCATACCATATGGAATAGATCATGCTTTTTTTAATCATGATGGTTGTAAGTTTGAAGGGCTCCACAACAAAAAAGCTTGCACTTAAGCTTAATAAACAATGAATTCTTTGACTTACTGAAATGAGCACTAAAATGGAAAACAAATAAGCAAAGAGATGGTTTAATCTACAGTGAAATTTTTACTTATTGAAATGAGTGCTAAAAATGGAAAACCAATTAGCAAGAGGATATTTGAGGAACTCAAAAGAGATGGAAGGTAGACCAAAGGATTATGATGAAAGGTTGCATGAGGAAACTATCCAACAAAGGCTGACACAAGGCAAATACAAGGGATGATGATGGCAAATGGTCTGGCTGGTCTTTAAAGTTAAATCATGAAATAAGGTTGCAACAAACACAAAAAATGCATATATTAGTGTAGACCTATCTCAACTTAGGATCTATTAAGTACCAAGAGGAATCAAATCTTATGAGATGTAAATTTTTGGATCATATGATGGATCTAGGTACAGATGAGATGTAGAAAAGTTTTTGAATTATTAAGCTACAATTTATGTGTGAAAGTTATATTTATTTTTAACCCCATTGGATTATGAAAAGCTTAATGGGTGAGAGTTATATTAATCCCATGATTTCTATTGGATTATGAATTCAAGGAACTTGAGTGGAAATAAACTGAGTGGGTTTCTCCCTGCAGACTTGGGAAACTTGAGAAGTATCGGGGATATGTAAGTCCTTAGTATTTGATTTGTGTAGCTTGTGAACTAGTTCTATTTTCTAGTTCTTTCTACATCTCTTTCTGGTGTGCCCTAGCCACTTCATCAAAACAGTAACATAGTGCGGTATTTTTTCAATGCAGGGACCTTTCTGCCAACCAATTATCGGGTCCTATTCCTTCAGAACTTGGACAACTATAGAATTTGGTCTCACTGTATGTTCCTTAGAGTCATCCCTAAATTATAATTTATTAATACCTTCATAATTATTCTGAAAATAACACTGTAAATGGATAATATAAAGGATACTGAATAACAACAGTTTATCAGGGGAGATGCCATGGCAGTTGACCAACTGGTTTAGCCTTACTACTCTGTAAGAATTTGCTTGAATTGGTGCTATTTTTTGTTCATTTCATCGTGAAATTACAGAGGAAATAATCCTCGTATATCAACTCGTAGTTATTCATACTGGAAACAATCAATTTGTTTTACAAAAACCTCTCCTACAACAATTTGTCTGGGAATATTCCTGTCACACAGAACTTTACAAGGTTTACCCCAGAAAGGTGTAGATATAATGAACACATCTTATTTCTCAATCAAATTCAGTTTTCTTCTTGATATTGTCAAGTCTGTACATTTTATCTGATGGGAACGATTTTTGACTCAATTTTTTTGGAAATCTAGGTCTCTGTGGTTATTGGATTGGATCACTTTGTGGGATACCTGCCAAACAACCAAAAGGTGAAAACATCACTAGATATTACAAATCAGATTCCATAGATTTGTATTAAATATCCTTTAGATTATATTGATAGTGTTATCTATTGATTGTGTAAATGGACAGCTTCTGTGTCAACAACAGCTATTGTTTGCATCTCATTGGGTTCAGTGATATTAGTGTGTAATCACCATCGCTCTCTACCTTTCAAATCAACATAAACCATTCACTGAAGGGTCATCAAGCAAAACGGGTCAAGGTATTATGCCTCATTTCAAATTTTTTATTTCTTAGAGTAAAGCTATCATCTTACCATCAATATCTATGTCTCTTGTTAAAAGATTCTTGCATGTCCTGACCAGGTTCTCCAAGGCTTGTAATATTGCACATGGATATGGCCCTATACATGTACGATGATATAATGAGAATGACCAAAAATTTGAATGAGAAATTTATAATTGGCAATGGTGCTACAAGCACAGTTTACAGATGTGATCTTAAGAACTGTAAGCCAGTTGCTATTAAAAGACTATACACACACTATCCACAAAGCTTGCGGGAATTTGAAACTGAGTTAGAGACTGTTATGAGATGTATGTCATAGCTGCAGTATTTCTATTTATGTGTAAATCTGGGTCTCTCTTTTATCTCTTTATATAGCCATTTAATATTAGATGTACATATCAAATCACTTATATATATAGAGAGAGAGGGGGAGAGAAAGATTTTTATTTCTGTTTGTATATACATTTGGCTAAGTCTTTACTATTATTTGTTATAAATATTATATCCTTTTTGAAGCCAACATGTAAGCATTTCCCACATGACAAATGTGACAACATCTCTATCATACTAGACTGTAGATGCAGCTCACTACTCTTGGTGCAACAAAAAATTAAAAGGTTGTGCACAAGGCATGAATAAGTGGAGTTGGGAAAACATATCCAGGAAGACATCTTGGAGGTTGGGCAAAGAAAACAATATACTAAACCTCAACAAGCACATAACCTAGGACTTGGCGATTTTAATCTCACAGCATATCTGACCCTGGAGTAAATATATTGAAATCCCTATTGATGCAATCTCTAAAGATATTGAACCCTTAAGGTTCCTTAATTTGGCTTCCTCCAACAATTTGCTTAATTTATAAGTTCCAACACAAGGAGTTTGACTTGCACAGAACAATTCTTTATTCAAGAAACTTCCAAAATCACTTTCCCCTAACAGGGTTGCTTTAAAACATGGACAATAGAGATTCATCAACCTCCCAAGTGTAAGAATTAGAACTATCAGAAAACTTCTATAGTTATTCGATAACCTCAGCACCAAGGCCAATTGGGGAGAATAACACTTGCAAACTATAGGGTGTAAGATAGAGAAATGTAAACACTACCACACAATTATAGAGTTCGTGAGAGAGGTCAGCCAATCATGCAGAGAACCTGTTAGTTAGCAATATTTAAGAAAATCTGAGCTTAAGTAATCCAGTTCATCTTAGCACTTTTTTCTTGGAGAAGCCTAGTTGGTAGCACAAATAGGGAACTTTAATAGATAAATCTGGATTGAAGAACTCAAAAGAGATGGAAGGTAGACCAAAGGATTATGATGAAAGGTTGCATGAGGAAACTATCCAACAAAGGCTGACACAAGGCAAATATAAGGGATGATGATGGAAAATGGTCTGGCTGGTCTTTAAAGTTAAATCATGAAATAAGGTTGCAACAAACACAACAAATGCATATATTAGTGTAGACCTATCTCAACTTAGGATCTATTAAGTATCAAGAGGAATCAAATCTTATGTGATGTAAATTTTTGGATCATAAGATGGATCTAGGTACAGATGAGATGTAGAAACGTTTTTGAATTATTAAGCTACAAGTTTTATGTGTGAAGTTATATTTATTTTTAACCCCATTGGATTATGAAAAGATTAATGGGTGAGAGTTACATTAATCCCGTGATTTCTATTGGATTATGAATTCAAGGAACTTGAGTGGAAATAAACTGAGTGGGTTTCTCCCTGCAAACTTGGGAAACTTGAGAAGTATTGGCGATATGTAAGTCCTTAGTATTTGATTTGTGTAGCTTGTGAACTAGTTCTATTTTCTAGTTCTTTCTACATCTCTTTCTGGTGTGCCCTAGCCACTTCATCGAAACAATAACATAGTGCGGTATTTTTTCAATGCAGGGACCTTTCTGCCAACCAATTATCGGGTCCTATTCCTTCAGAACTTGGACAACTTCAGAATTTGGTCTCACTGTAAGTTCCTTAGAGTCATCCCTAAATTATAATTTATTAATACCTTCACAATTATTCTAAAAATAACTCTGTAAATGGATAATATACAGGATATTGAATAACAACAGTTTATCAGGGGAGATGCCATGGCAGTTGACCAACTGGTTTAGCCTTACTACTCTGTAAGAATTTTCCTAAATTGGTGCTATTTTTTGTTCATTTCATCGTGAAATTACAGAGGAAATAATCCTCGTATATCAACTCGTAGTTATTCATACTGGAAACGATCAATTTGTTTTATAGAAACCTCTCCTACAACAATTTGTCTGGGAATATTCCTGTCACACATAACTTTACAAGGTTTACCCCAGAAAGGTGTAGATATAATGAACACATTTTATTTCTCGATCAAATTCAGTTTTCTTCTTGATATTGTTAAGTCTGTACATTTTATCTGATGGGAATGATTTTTGCCTCAGTTTTTTTGGAAATCCAGGTCTGTGGTTATTGGATTGGATCGCTTTGTGGGATACCTGCCAGACAACCAAAAGGTGAAAACAACACTAGATATTACAAATCAGGTTTCATAGATTTGTATTAAATATCCTTTAGATTATATTGATAGTGTTATCTATTGATTGTGTAAATGGATAGCTTATGTGTCAACAACAACTATTATTTGCATCTCATTGGGTTTAGTGATATTAGTTTATGTAATCACCATCACTCTCTACCTTTCAAATCAACATAAACCATTCACTAAAGGGTCATCAAGCAAAACGGGTCAAGGTATTATGCCTCATTTCAAATTTGTTATTTCTTAGAGTAAATCTATCATCTTACCATCAATATCTATGCCTCTTGTTAAAAGATTCTTGCATGTCCTGACCAGGCTCTCCAAGGCTTGTAATATTGCACATGGATATGGCCCTATACATGTATGATGATATAATGAGAATGACTGAAAATTTGAATGAGAAATTTAAAATTGGCAATGGTGCTACAAGCACAGTTTACAGATGTGATCTTAAGAACTGTAAGCCAGTTGCTATTAAAAGACTATACACACACTATCCACAAAGCTTGCGGGAATTTGAAACTGAGTTAGAGACTGTTATGAGATGTATGTCATAGCTGCAATATTTCTATTTATGTGTAAATCTGGGTCTCTCTTTTATCTCTTTATATAGCCATTTAATATTAGATGTACATATCAAATCGCTTATATATATAGAGAGAGAGGGGGAGAGAGATTTTTATTTCTGTTTGTATATACATTTGGCTAAGTCTTTACTATTATTTGTTATAAATATTATATCTTTTTTGAAGCCAACATATAAGCATTGCCCACATGACAAATGTGACAACATCTCTATCATACTAGACTGTAGATGCACCTCGCTACTCTTGGTGCAGCAAAAAATTAAAAGTTTGTGCACAAGGCATGAATAAGTGGAGTTGGGAAAACATATCCAGGAAGACATCTCGAAGGTTGGGCAAAGAAAACAATATACTAAACCTCAACAAGCACATAACCTAGGACTTGGTGATTTTAATCTCACAGCGTATCTGACCCTGGAGTAAATATATTGAAATCCCTGTTGATGCAATCTCCAAAGATATTGAACCCTTAAGGTTCCTTAATTTGGCTTCCTCCAACAATTTGCTCAATTTATAAGTTCCAACACAAGGAGTTTGACTTGCACAGAACAATTCTTTATTCAAGAAACTTCCAAAATCACTTTCCCCTAACAAGGTTGCTTTAAAACATGGATAATAGAGATTCATCAACCTCCTAAGTATAAGAATTAGAACTATCAGAAAACTTCTACAGTTATTCGATAACCTCAACACCAAGGCCAACTGGGGAGAATAACACTTGCAAACTACAGGGTGTAAGATAGAGAAATGTAAACACTACCACACAATTATAGAGTTCGTGAGAGAGGTCAGCCAATCATGCAGAGAACGAGGCAGCCCCAGGCAGGCCCCAAAGAGATGTACCAGATGGAGAAATTAGTGACAGCAAAGGCAGGACAGGTGGCAGTGCAAACAACAATCCACAAGGGGCAGCAACATCACCTATAACAACAAGACAGGTGAAGGCACATTAATTATAACATCACATCTCCTTCTTAGATATGAGAACGCAAAGGAAAGTTGATTGGGTGAGGAGGTGGGTGTAGGGAAGACTACTAATTGACATGATAACAAAAATGATGATGTTGATGCAGATGACTAACAAAGTTTCTCTTACAGGGGAGGGGTTTCATAACAAGCAGCCCACGAGGGAATGTAGACCATGCCCCAGTCCATTGAACTCGTCATAGAGGATACAAGGATTATGAAACAATACATTTTGGCCAAGGTGGGGATCAACTTTCTCTGGGGATGAGTCACCAAGTTGTGGATTCAATGGAGATGGAAAGCTGGAACCTGGGAAAGCCAGCACCACACCAGTGACTCCTCCCTCCAGGATTGAATCTGGTTACAAACTTTTATTTTCCGATACCTGTTAGTTAGCAATATTTAGGAAAATCTGAGATTAAGTAATCCAGTTCATCTTAGTACTTTTTTCTTGGAGAAGCCTAGCTGATAAATGCACCAATAGGGAACTTTAATAGATAAATCTGGTAGAAGCTGATGATCTGAAAGTCACACCTGTTTTTTGGTTTCCCCTTATCTGTCTATTGAACCACTGCAAACATGGATATGGCCTGGGAATATTTTATTTATGAACTGCAAAACTGGGATCCAAGATCTAAACTAAAGCCCCATAATTTTGTGACTGAAAATCAATGCTAAGTGCTTTCTTCTGTATATTAATAAAATCCTTGTTTGTTGACTAAAGAAATAGTTGTAATTTTTCTAAGGACAAACAAGTGTGGAATTTAAACTCCACCAACAACTAAATTTTTGCAGCAATTTTCTCACTTTTCATGTGCAATTATGACATAACACATATGAAAACTAAGTGCCATTAGTAACATTGCAGATGAACAACATACTCAACTTTTCAGCACACACCCCAACAAAGCAAAATAATGCAATAGATCCATGTGCCATTCACACAAGTCCAAAATATTACCATGTAGAGCAGTTTTGCCACGCTGCATCAAGAAACTTACATACCATACGGCATAACCATACATAGAAATATTACAAGAGACAAGGAAATATAAGCAATATAGTTCTAACGTCAAATCTATCCGATGCTAGCAAGCAGTTTGTTAAGGAAAACTCTCCCCTGCTCTGTCTAAAATTACAGATCTATGTTAACAAAAGAAATAATGCCTACAAATCAAATTAAATTAAGCCGATGGATCAGAAAGACTACTATAAAGACAACAGAAATACTGTTAAGATTTTAAAAAATTAAGATAATTCTTGCCTCGTTTTAAGAAAATATTCCATACAACATTACAAAAGCTTGACAATGAATTTGTTTCCAAAGCCCACGAATGCAGTTGAATTTTTCTCCGCCTGTTCCTACTCCAAACAATTACTACAAAAGATCTGTGCCACTGAAACATTTCAGAAAATCACCAGGAGAGAGAAAAGCATGTAAATCATGCTGGAAGCATACGCCATCAAGCCTCGTTGTTCATTGCCGTGAGATGCCAAGACAATCAATAAACTGCTGCAAGCTCTTGTGCACCAAAGCACGGTCAATGCCGCCATGACAAACATGACAAGTCCTTGAGGGGGGATAAAAAGCGCAGATGCCGAGAAAATCACCATTGGCAGCATACAGTAGCCCACCAAGCTCAGACATCTGTACAGATCAAAGTTACCATTTCTCCCTGCCAACATATTGAACACAAAATAGAGGAACAGGGAAGCGACTGTCATCCAGCCCAAAATTACGCCAAAGTGAAGCTTTCCTGCTAGAAGCTGGCAAAGCCCAAATGCTATGCAGAACAAAAAAGGGCCTGATAGGTCAACATTCTCATGTAGATTGGGATTCACTCTGAAGGGATTCAAAATGTTTAAGGTCTTCTTTGTTATGAGACGGGTATTGATCCCCAATTCAAATGGACTCTACCTGGAACTCCTGCGTAAAAAGCGCACAGATGTGGAGTAGAGAGCATTGTTCACGCCATAAACTCCACTAAGAATTCAAATGGACTCTACCTGTAACTCCTCCAACAGTTCCCTCGTTCGTATTTTAGCTGCTGTTCTTCGAAGCTACAAGTGCAGGGATCGACTCCCACTGCTATCCTGGTACAGGCAAGTATTCTACTATAGTGTGCCATTGAAATTGCAGGCACGATTGAAGAATCGGGTATTAGGGGTGACTAGGCATTGGAAAAAATTATCAAATTGGTGGAGATATATTGGAGTCCTGGCATGCAGGTGGTGGGCAGGTAATGTATCAAGCACCATGGCGGAGACGGTGGATCCAGGAGTTCAGGGGGGTCACCAGCCCCTGCACACTTCGGAGGAGGACGAGAATAGCGGGAATAGCGGGCTAGGGAAAAGGAGATCCAGAGAACACCATGAGGAAGCCCAAGAAGCGCTTCCACTGGGTGTGGAAGGAGGTGGAATAAGGGATGAAATTGGCCCCAGGAGGGGCAGACCCGCTGGTTCCAGAAACAAGCCGAAGCCCCCCATTATTATAAGCCAAGAGAGCCCCCATTCTCTCTGCCCATGTGATCGAGATCGCCAATGGCTGCGATGTGGGAGAAAATGCGGCTACCTTTGCCCGGAGAGGACAGCACGGAATCTGTGTTTTAAGCGGCAGCAGTATTCTGAACAATGTCACCCTCCGCCAACCTGCGGCGCCGGGCGTGGTCATTCGTTTCGCTTCACGGCCACTTCGAGATTCTTTCATTATCGGGCGCCTTTCTGCCGCCTCCTGCCCTGCCCCCCGCGACGGGCCTCACGATTTATTTAGCCGGCGGGCAGGGACTCTACCTGTAACTCCTCCGCAAAAAGCGCATAGATGTCGAATGAAGTTTTTTTTAACGGCTGATTTGCGTTCAATCGTCTAACAAAAGATCTAACGGTTACGATTAAGACAGAAGGGCATTTGGGGAGTTCATTTCATAGGGAAATGCCTTACGGCGTAATTAAAACATTCGGACGTCAGGACCATTTGGGTATCAAAGCATTGTTTTAAAAAACTTACGATAATTCTACATCTCCGATATGTCGATAATATTACTCCTTCGTTATTTCAACATGGCTATTTGTATTATTCGATGGTCATTCAACACGTTGTTCGAAAGTTATTAATTAGATGGATAGTGTAATATAGCTTTATAATATAATTTTAATATTATTACAATGTTATATGTTATTAATTAAATTAAATTGAATTTTAATTAATCTAATTAAATTGGTTAATTTGTAATTAATTCAATTAATTGTATGTATATATTTGATTAATTAATAGTTAATTAGAATTAATGGATTTAATCTAAAATTAGAATGTTTAATTAATTTTTCTTAATTTTGGCCTATGCAGATTTTTTTTTAGAATTTTGGCAATTTTGACACTTCAACCTTGGAGGCTCATAAGTTGAATATTACTTGGCCAAATGAGGCCCAAGATGGTTTGTTAGATAGATAAATAATGGAGAATATTTTTGAAGTAGTTGCATGACCAAATTTAGTCATTCAATGAGTCTAAAATTTAGCAGAAAAATTAAGCTCTGAATTTGTAGCCAGAACTAATTCTCTAAGTTTAATTTTTACATTTTCATTTGATCAAAGCTTCTGTTGATTGCAAATCCATTCAGTTATGTTCTCTTTGACCAACAAGATATTTACAAAGGATCAATGGGAAGTGTATATTTCTTTTCATTTATTTATTTAATTAAAGTTTGATAGGAGATGATTGGTTTTCCCAGATTTAGCATTTCTGATTTTGATTTTCAATTTAATTTACTTTTGATTGGTTGTTGGTAGGAGAGCATTTGGGAAGATCAGGGAGAGGATATTTGGAGCAATGGAAAAGGATCAGCAAGAGAAGAAAAATAATTTTGACCAATGAAAATCGTTGGAACATATTTGTTCTTCACGACTCTCTTATTTGGAATTCATTTTTGTAATTATAAATAGTGGTTTGTAGAATGGAGAAACTGGGGGATTCCTCTTCTCTGCACCTAAGGAATTTTGAAGCACTATTGTAAGGGATTTTTAGTTGTAGATGAGGGGAGAAAACTTAGATCTGGGTTATTAGGATTTGTCTTTTTCAATTCTAAACTTTATATTGTGAGCAGAGTTTGCACTATTGCAACTCTTTCTTTTAATGGCAAGGCTTATGATTTGAGAAATATTGTTGGAGATCAAATCAAGGAACAAAGCAAGAGACAAGGTTTTAATAAAGTTGTATTTTAAATATTATTATTTTTAATGCAAATTTCATATTTTATTGACAAATGTGTGTAAAATGTTTTTCATGTTGAGCATTATCGTTTAATGTGGAGATGAAGATCTTTTGAATTAGTTATCTAGTTCATTAGCTTCATAGGTCTGATGTATTTTCTCTTTTGCTCTTAGACTCAAATCATATTTTTGAGTAACTATTTACTCATAAATATGCTATCTAAATTCGATATCATTACCATCGACATTAAGAGAACAATTTCCTAGTGTTATTGGTTAATCATTCACTGTTAATAGGTCTATGAACATAGCATGTTTTGGTAATTACAATATCAACTAGTAGAACTATTTCATTAGCCAAATATTCACCTAAAACCAAACATATTAAAATCCAAATCATTCAATTACTTTTCTCTTGGTCGGGTCAAATCAACATCTCCCTAATTAAGATAGGTTTAGAATTTCTTTCCTTTTGCTTGCATTCTAGGATTAGTTTGCATTTAGATTAATTATTACATTTTTAAGAAGTCCTCTTATTAAAGAGGCAAATTTTAGTTGTGGATTGGTTTTGCCCTAGATTAGCCTAAGGATCACTTTCTTGCCTAAGCTCAGAAAGAGGGCTGACATGATGTCTCTTCTCTATTGGTAAGTAAAAGACATACTTTAAGCCAACAAAGATAGAGAGAAGGTAACTGAACCTAGGTTAACCAGTTGGAACCACCATTCCAAGAGAAAAAGGAGTTGCTTTAATTTCTCGGATGGGTGGTCTCCCTTATAGTGTTGAATGGTCATTTTGGTCCATCAACACCTTCATAATAATCCTCCCGGCTTTTGTTGTGTCTTTATTCCACTGAGAAAGTGCTTGTGCGTCTAATGTTGTTGGTTTTGGAATATTAGTTTGTTTGTATTCCCATACTTTATTTTCATCGAGGACGACTTCCATCCAATTTTTCTAAGCAAAAAAAATTGAGGTGCCCTCCAATGCATACTCAAGCCTCAATCCATTGAAAGGCACTGTTCCTGCACTAAAGAAGATTTGTACCAAAAACTTTGCAAATAGAATTTTTTTTGAGAGAAGATCAGGAACCTGGTTTCTATGTAGTCTTCAATAGATTTGACACCATGTAGAAATTGCTAGAAATTTATAGCTTCTAATGAATTCATGTTGAATACAATAGACACAAATTTATTCTACTTAATTTGAGGAAAGGAAAACATACAATATAAACACATGCAATAACATGCAACCATTTAATCAAAACAAACACAGTAGTTTTACTAGGGAACCCAAATAGGAAAAACACCCCCTCTATTTTGTATTGAAATAGATGAGAATACGGATCTATTACAATGATTGCTTTAATCCTTGAAGCTACACTTGCACTGTAATTTTGATGTCCTTCTCTGGCCTACTATGACCAAAACTTATCCAAAATAGGCCCCATCCTTCCTCCTATTTCATTGCACAATTCATGCTCCTAAAGAATAGGAAGATCCCATTTCCTTGCACAATTCCTGAGGAACTTAGCTCACCTACTACATGCAAACTTTGTAAACTCAACTAATGTATAATTGAAAATTACAATGTGCCTTTTCCTCCACCTCAACTAGGAAATTAGAATTCCATGCATTACTAGGGATATTTTTAATAAATTGATCAATTAATTGAGAGATTGGTGAGTTACAACAGTTACTACTACTAAACTGAACTCCCATTCTAGATTAAAGCCCATATAACTGAGTTTAACTAACAATACATCCACTACATTACTATATTTTAGCAATCAACTCAGGCACAACTCTACTTCTAACCTACAAACTCGAATTGGTTGATTTAACTAAGTTTGGCCATGTCACACCTACTAACTACAACTCAAGTCATCCTATTGATATGGAAAATTGAATTTCTCCATTTGACTAAGGCACAAGTCAAATGAAGCCTTTCCTTGATACAATTTAACAAAGTTATCCCAAATCTTCTCAAAAGACAATAGTTGTTCATAAGCACAAACATTTTAGACAAAGGGTTTCCAAGTTGAATTAAACCCATTTAGGGAAATGGCTACCAACTCCTTGTACTCCACATTTCTCTATATGATAGCTAGTTGATCTCTCAACTATGCCATCATTCCTAGGTAACTAACCATTGAATCTATGTCCCTCATGTGGATGGAAAATAGACAATTTCTCAAGAGCAACTTCCTAGAGATGTCCACAATCTAGTATAACATGATAGAAATATCACACATCATTTGATTAATCTTCTTCTCTACTATGTGATTGTCAAGTGATCCTTGATCAAATTAGTAGTTATTATCTTTTCCTTAACCTCATTTTTATTATGATTGACCAATATTTTTGGATTAGTAGGTGTGATGATATCTTCTTCACCATGCTCCCACAACTTAACCTTCTCCAATAACATTTTCAACTTGTACTTTCAAAGTGTAAAATAAGAACCTTCCATCTTGTCACACTTTCTAAGACCAAGAGTAGACATCCATACACTATAAAACACATCTCAAAGAAAAATGAACAACAAATCAAGTATATACCCTTCTAAAGCTCAAGTACTTCTTCCTAAGGATATTAGGGTTTGACATCCAACAACCTATAATAGGTAAAGCATGTACAAAAAACTAAAATATCTAACTTCTCCTTCAACTTAGAGCAATTTTAGTAAAATTAACTTGTATACAAAAATATATGATTAATACAAAATTTTAAATTTCACTTCAAAACTCAAGGTTGCTCCAAGTGTCAAGTACTCCTCATCATAAGGCTCCTTGTTGTCCTAGATAAGAATCCAATGTCTTAACACACTTCCTAAACATGTATGTCTTTGGTATAAAATAAACCCTAAGTAATGTGTCAACAACACAATCTTCCTCAAGAAAATTTATCATCCTCCTAAGGTATGTCACGGGGTCTTAATGATCTTAGTGCTGTGAACCTTCCCTACTATTTCCCAACACTCAACATCCAATACAGTTCCACCTCCCAGGAAAGAAACCATCTTCCCAACACACACTTTGTTGAAGACACCAATGCCACTTAAGATAATCACCTACTTAATAAGTGCACCATTTCTATCCCCAAGTCTAAGGTCAATCAACCACCTATAAAAATTTGTCCAAATGTCTAGGCACAACTAATGGACCAGTATTTCACCATGCTCCCCACATCACATAAATTCAACCTTAGCATGGTATAAACACTTGTGTAGCAACACAAAAGCTAACATCATTCACATTGATTTCCACCTAAGCTTTCCCAATGTGTCCAAATCTATTATATAACCTTTTGAAAGTTTAGACATTCACGATGTCCACAGATTTTGGTGAAAATTTTTATGCCCTGATAAACTACCCATATTTAGCACAACCTTCATGTTGGGCTCTGATTTCATGTTGTGGTGTCCCCACCTAGAACTAGGAATTCCATCTCTCAAAGAGCCATTTACCATGACATAATAGAACATGATTCCCATGGAATCCCAAAATTGATTAAAATGCATCCACAAGTGTGATAATTAAAGGAAATGGAATACTAAAGCATTTATTAATAGGTTTTTTGGCAATGAAGTGCCCATATCCAAAGTTATGAAAAATACACACAACAAAACATTTATGATATTTACATAACATAAAATGACATTAAACTACTTAATCATAAATACAAACATAATAATACTCTTTTAACAAAATATAATCTAAGAAAATAGCCACATGAGTAATTTTCCACCCAATTGTAGGGACGTAGTATAGATGCCACCCTAAAATCAAGTTATGAGGTCACGAAGGCAAAGGAACAAAACATCAATTTGCTATCTCATTCAATCTGACCCATTTTCTCTCATAATTAGCCAATTTGGTCATTACAAAGCACTCCAAGCATCTCATCTAGCCATCAAACAACCATGAAACTCTCCTCCATGACCCTACCCAACACAAGGAAGATCTTCTTTTTCCATACTCAATAATCATTGGGGATATCCTTAACTCTGAATTCTCTCTAGTGTAATTAGAAATAATCCAATATGTTGAACCATTTTTAGCAATAGCATCATAAAAATACATTTGGCTCTCAAGTATCTACTTAACATCATATACATAGTGAATTAAGGATTCCTAATTTACCCAATCTTTATGCTCTCCTACTGGAATCTAGGATTCTTACTCCTCATCATAAGGTTCCTTTCTCTCCCACATAAGCTTCCAATGCTCCAATCCTATTTGACATCTTTGTCTCCTAGGTCCATAATCAACACCAAATAATGTGTCAACAACCTAAGCATCCTCAAGTCGAGCACTCATCCTCCCAAGGTATGCCGCATGGTCATAATGCTTTTAGAAATAAGAGCCTCTCCCCCCAACACCTAACACTCATCCTCCAAGGTAGTTCCACCTCACATGCGAGCAAATGTCTTCCACACACACACACACCATGTATAATATAGCATGCCATATAAGATAATCGCTTCCTCAATAATTACACCACTTTTAGAACTAATTTCAAGGTTAAGAAACCACCTCTAAAATGCTCTCCAAATTTCATCAAACAAAATATCTAAGAGAAACTAAGGGGTTAGGGTTTCACCATGAACCCACATCACATAAAAGGCGCCCATAACATAGTGTAAACACTAAATTCATAGCAACCCAAAAGCTAGTATCATTCATATCAATCTATGCCTAAACTTGTCCAATACATCCAAATATTTTCCATGACATTTTGTAGTTTATACATTTATAATCTCCCCACATTATCATGAATAATTTTATGCCCCTTTATGAATTTTTGATATTTGGCCCAACATTGAGGTTAATCTTTGATACACATAGTGGCATCCCAAGTCATCATTCTCAGCTACAAGATGGGTAGCCATTAAATAATACATTTATATCTTAACCCTAAAAAATACATTAACCATGACATGATCATGTCTCCCATGGAAACAAATTAATTAAAATGCAAGCATGAGTCTAATCATTAAAATGCAATGAAACATAACAGTGTGGATTAATGAATTTTGTAATAACTAAGAGCCCATATTCAGAATTAATCACAAATACACACATATAATGCAATTTCTTATATTTCATAATGTAAAATGAGTTTAAATTAAACAATGATAAACAAACACATAATATTTATCTTTTAACAAAATATGATACAAAAATTGGTTGCATATGAGTATTTTATGACCCAACCATGTGTATCCAATGCAAATTCTATCCCAAAGTCAAGTTATGAGGCCACTGAAGTGAAGGAAAAATGCTACATGATTCTATTCATTGAATCCAACACATTCTTTGTCATGATCAACAAATATACTAAGTACTAAACACTTTAGGCATCTTATCCAGACATGAAAGAAACATTGCACTCTCCTCCATTTCCCTACAAAATGCATGGAAGATATTCCTTTGTGTTTTCTCAATAGTGCCTTATGCAAGTTTGGTGAAAATTTTCCACCGGTAACTTCATCTAAAAGGTAATTAATGTTAAGAAAAATACATTTTTCCTTGATGGTAATTTTGTTGAAGTCACAAAAATCAGGGCACATGCACTAGGTGTTTCCTTTTTTTAGGACCATAACCATGGGAGAGGAATAAGGGTTAGTGCTTGGGTGGATGATGTTAATAATTAACAATTCTTGAACAAGTTTCTCAATTTTATTTTTTTTAGCTAAGGGGTGGTGATAAAGATGAACATTACAAGGAGAGCTACCACAAATGAGTGGAATGAAATGATCATGTGAACTGCAGGAAAATGGGAGGCCTTCAGGGTCTTCAAAAAATAAGTGGTGGTGGGATGATATAAGTTGCAGTTCAAGATGAATTGGAGTCTCAAAAGCTTGAATAATAGGCAATGGTGCAAGAATGGATCTTTTTGAGGAATTTTTCCATGCGATATGAACTAGTAGTTTATGGTGAGATAGTTGTTGTGCCTTGGAAAGTATAGAAAATACATTCTTGCTAGAAGCTCATGTATAATTCCTTGAAATGCATAGTGATGGGGCCTAGTGTGTGCAATCATCATGTTCCTAGCACAACGTCACTACCACCCAATTCAATAGCAAAAATATGAAACTTGAGAGTGACTTGAGAGAATAATCCCCAATTTGAAGGTGAAAATTTTCACAATGACCCCCACATTTCATGGACCCACCATTAACAATCTTAATTTGGAAATTGTTGAAAATATTATAACGAGTCTCTTGAGCTACTTTGTGATGAATAAAATTACTTATACTACCACTATCAATGAGCATAATGACTTTCTTATGCTTGATGTATCCAATTAATTTAAAAGTTTAGGGGGATGACATACCAATTAAAGCACATAGAGATATTTCTGGGTTCACCTCAAGTTAATCAGCTATAGGAATTTCATCCTCTTATTGAGGCAATGAGCCTTAAGGGGATGGAGTCACCTTTATTATCCAAAATTTCCATAGAAATGGTCATGAAAAAAATGTATTCCCTGCATTTATGGTTAGGAAATATTTTTCACCATAGTCATAACAAAGACATATAAGGTAGCCTCGAGGGTTAGCTCAATTGGTCGAGTCCCCATTGTTAAAGCACCTTTACAATTAAGAGGTCACGTGTTCAATTCTCTCGACGCTCTCAGGGTCAGGCTCTGTGGTTGAGCTAACAGGAGGTCATCTCTTTGGGTATATTTTCCTAGTACAAATATTTTGTGGACATAGAAATCACTAATCTCCGAGTACCGTGAACCACATACATAACAAAAAAAAAACATATAATTTGTTCTACATTTTCAGCTCAAATTGAATTACGAATCTTGAGTGGAGGAATGGTATTGATGGGACAAGGATGGGGAATAAAAGGATGTCTTTTTTAGTTGAGAAATGATCATCTATTATACTTATTTAGCTTGTTGAGTAGCTTTAATGCAAGTTTGAGGTTTGGCCATTTAAACATTATCATAAATAACATCCTTAAGACCACTAATAAAGCATTCATAGAAGAATTGTAATGACATACCTTCAATGTGAAAAGCTAATTGCTCGAAAAACAATGTTACCAACTTAACGAGAACTTTACTGAGTTCTCGGTTTTTTGGAGGTCACATCAAATCATGTTTTTCATGTTGACTTTGAAAAGTGGTGATGTAGCATCACCCTTTTTTTCATTTCAGGGTTAAAATTCAATTTTTTAACCATGGAATTAAAAACCAAATATTATGATTACAAAAGACCTAAACCACATTGAAATGTAAAAGTGTTGATGTAGCATCACCTCTTTTTTTCAGGGCTGAAATTCAAATAGTTTTCAATCATCACATTAAGGACCAAATATCATGACTATGAAAGACATGAAAAAACATGTTGAAATGCAAAAGTGTTGATGCTACATCACCCACTTTTTTAGCATTAAAATTCAAACATTTTCCAACCATGACATTAAATACCAAATATTATGACTATGAAAAGCCTTAAAACTCAACACTTAAAGTTTGTCTATTGTTCTATTTTGCTTCTTTTCCTTCTTTTTTTAATACTGGTTTTTAAAGTGTTTTTCAAAGTTGTCTAACTTATATTTTATTTTGGGTGTTAAAATTACCAAGACATTACAACTTTGACCATCAATACCACTGAAAAAAACAAAGAAACATAGAGTCTACCGTGAATCTAAAAGTGGCACTACATATTTTTTGTTTAATTATTAATTATTTATTTTTCTAATACTTTACATTAAAAATAATTGAGAAAAATTGTAAATATTTTTTTTTGTCAGACGAGGAGGGGGGAATCAAATTTAAAAAATGAAAAATAAAACAAATCCCTTTTAATCCTAAAAAATATTAAAATGTTACTTACAAAAAAAAAAAAACAAACAACAACAACAATATTTTTTAAGAGAAACACCACACAACACACACACACACACACACACACACGAAAACAAACTTTAAAAATTAAAAAAAATACCAAAAAACCTCAAAATAAAAAGAAACAACAATTTTTTTTTTAAATAAATAAAATAAAAAATCAGCTCTCGAAGGGCAACTTACTTGGTGATGTCCATGAAAATGAAGTCTTATGTGCAAGGAGGTTTGAGGTTCAAATCTCTCCAATTCACTTGTGCTTGCTGAAGGGGCATACGTAGGCACCAAGAGGTTATAGTGGTAGCAATTGGAATCGACTTTGTGTCATGGAACTATGAATCTAGCCCAATTGTCTATTCCTCTAGATACAAAATATATATACATATAAATTAATAATAATAATAATACATTTTTAAAAATAATAGAAATAATTTTATAAATTTAAAAACAAAAAGTAAAGTAAAAAAAGAATAAATAATTTAAATTTATTTAATATAATTTTATTTTTTTACAAAATAAAAATAAAATTTAATGTTAAAATTATATAAAAAAATAAAATTAAAATTAAAAGTTCGGCGTGCTTAAGACTCTTGCTATTAGAGCCTTTCGAATATCTGATTTTGAACATATTAGGGAGGAGAAGGAACATTTATCTTCGGTGTTTAAGAGTATAGGCTACAAAGGTAAGGAAATTAAGATAGCCTTAGAGAGAGCAGAAAGGAGGGTGCTATCTAAAATACCTAAGGCCCAAGACCTCAACCAATGTGGTAGAGTTTTCCTACCATATATCTAAGAAGTAACAGATAAGATTGCCAAAATCCTAAGAAGGAAAGACATAGTCACTCAGTTCTCAGCACCTGGAACAATTACGCAGGGTATGAGGTCTGTCAAAGATGATATTGATAGACAACAACTCAAGGAGTTTACAAAATTGACTATTCATGTGGCAAAAGTTACATTTGTGAAACAGGTCATTTTTTGTAGAAAAGACTGAATGAACATGGAGTTGATATCAAGAACAGAAGATCTCATACTTCAGCATTTGCAGGGCATTCCTCAAAAACAAGACATCAGGTTTGTTTGGAAAACGCCTCAATCATCGCAAGGGAAAAGCAACATCAAAGAAGGAAGATCAAGGAGGCTCTTGAGATTATAAAACATTCCCAGAATCTCAATAGGGACAATGGTATCGAGATCAGTGGTAGTTGGCTCCCCTTAATCAAAAGGTTAGAACCACCAAAAACTTCCCAAGTAATGAGGTAGGTTTTTT
>APFE031711078.1:346723-358908 GCA_000404065.3 Pinus taeda
AAAGAATTAAATATAATATAATTAAAACATTAAATAAATAAATAGAGTGGAGTAGCAATATCAAGAATCGCCATACCCCACACATAGCACAAATGATGTCCATGGGGGAAGGTGATGTCCAACATTGCCCCTCTACCCACGAAGTCTTCCTAGTAGTAGGTCGCACAACACGCATCGCTATGTGTGGGAGGGCGATGCTCACCATCACCCATCTTCACATGGGGTCAACCATCGGCATCCCCACGCCCCATCCCCCCACACATAAACACATAGACCAAAAATGTTATGTATGGGGGAAGGTGATTCCCGACATCACCCCTCCGCCCATGGGGTCATCTTAGCAGTCATCCACGTAGAACATGCCACTATGTGTGGGTAAGTGCAATGCTCAAAATCACCCCTCTTTCCATCAGGCCAACCTAGTAGCATGTGTTGTATGACCAACTACCAAAGTAGTCCTGTGGGAAAAGGGAGGATGTCAGACATCACCCTCCCCCACATAGAACACACAAAAAACGCAATTTTGTGTTGTGTGTCCAACTTCCAAGTCAGCCCTATGGGCGGAGGGGGGATGTCAGACATCATCCTCACCCATAAAGCACATACACCAAACACCATCTTTTTTTATTCTTTATTCTTTATTTTTTTTTATAACTAAATTTTATGTTTTTTTTAATAATTTGTTTTCTTTTTCTATTTTTAATGTTTGTTATTTTATTTATTTTGAAATTAAATGTTTTTTTTTGTTGTTTCTTGGCCCTTATTAAAAATAAAAAAAAATGAAGTTGATAAAAAAAACATTCAATTAAAAGTAAATTAACTTATATATATATATATATATTAATATATATACATATTATTATTTTCTTTTAATTGAATTTTTTTTTATCAACTTCAATTTTTTTTTACTTTTTAACAAGGGGCAAGAAACAACTTAAAAAGGAAGTTTCAGTCGTTATCATGGCACTCTGCATGAACAACAATAATATCCTTCTCATGAGCTAGTACATTACTCGTCTGTGGGATGCAACTCACAGTATGTGGCTTATCTCTGAAGTGGCGCTCCCAACTCCACCAATGATTATCCATAGCGTTGTTGCTATTATGAGCAAGAAACCCTCCATTACTACTTATGCATCTGGGAATTCATAGAGGCACTCTCTAATCCAGGGAATGTCGAGCATTTGCAGGTCAATGGAAGTGGAAGCTTTTGCATCAAGACGCTCTAGGGAAAGCTTTAGAATTTGCCTCAGCCCATGGTGGAACTTCCAATTAAGTAAGTCCCTTTTCCCAACCTTAGCTTTCTATTCTTCTAGTTCGAATAGTTGTGGGGGGGGGATATGCTCACAGCTATCTTCACCAAAGTTTTCTCAATTCATCTTGAGGATTCAAATCTTTCATTTAGTTTTTAATGTGAAAATTTTATGGGAAGAGGGTAGCTTTGGGTTGAATTATGGGGTCTCGACAGACTTATTCCTATACAGCGCAAAGGCCTTTGGATTTGTCATGACCTAGGTCATTAAGACCTCTCAGTCACCTCTGACTATGGCAATTGGTTATTTCGATCCTCCTACTGTGCAACAACCAAACTTTCTTCATAGTGATTTAAATTTGTGAAGCATCATAATTGGTTGGCATAAGGGTTTAACAACTCTGAGTAGGGACATCTAGTGCGTGTAGGAAAATTGCATTATTGGTGATTTTGACTAGATTGACAAAGGATATCGTGGCCTATATTGGTTGGATGACCTTTGTGGTGGGGGGGGGAACTGAAGGAACTTAGGAAAAAGGTCGTGAACATCGAATTGTGGGAAACTGTTTGGTCCATGGAAACAGGTGGTGGGATTACCAAGAAGGGTCAGGGGAAAATAAGGGGTAGCAAAGGAATAGGCGGGAGTGTTAGTGACAGAGAAAGCCCTCACGGGTCAATCTACATGGAGAAAATCAATAAAATTAGAGAACAAATTGGCACTCTACAAGTTGATATGATGGCAATGACAATGAGGCAAAAAAAAAAAATGGAGACTAAATTGATCATGCCAGAGGAAATCCTAAGGCTTCAAGACATGGTAGTGATACAAATGGATGATGTGGAAGTGCTTTAACAACAGATTGTGACCTTGAAGGAGCAACCCCAAATTATGCAAACCAATGTAAATGAACTTAGCTCAGGGAATGGACAAGAGGCAAACCAATCTCTGGATCTTAATAGATTTCTGAAGGAGAAGTGTGAGACCACAAAATGACCAATGTATTGTTATAAATTTTGCTTTCTATTAGGCACCTTCTATCGGTTTTATATATCTTGAAATGTAGACATTTTTGTGAATTTTTGTAACCCATCAGAAGATTTTGAAATCAACAGTTTTCATAAGGCAAGGCCACATGATAGAAGATGTAACCCTTGAGTACCTATTTTGACCAGGTACAAATTTTAACTAATACAAATATTCATTCTTGTTTTCTTTTTAACTATGGTTCACCATCACTAAGTGGTTGCTACATCCACGAGTAATAATCTGGGCAGATCCACTTGAAGGGATCTACCCATCAGCTTATTTGGTCAGGCCTAACCCCAAGGGCATCGAGGATATTTGACCTCGTGACCTCCTAATTGGAAAGGTACTTAGCAACGCGAAATTCACTAATTGAGCTATTCCTTTTATATATCTATATATACATATATATATATTATATAGATATATATATATATATATATAGCTATATTATATATATATATATATATTATATATTATATATATATTATATATTATATATATATATTATAATTAAAAAATTAAATGATTGTGTGTCACATCATTTTTTAAAGGTGTTTTTCATAATTCTGTGTCTAATGATGATTTTGTAAGCCATAATTAAAAAATAGTGCCCCAATATATATGTATGTATAATTAAAAAATTAAAACATTTTGCGTCACATCATTTTGTTTTATTTTTAAGGTGTTTTTCGTGATTTTGTGTATAGTAATTATGATTTTATAAGACAGTTAAAAGATATTACATTTTTAATGCCCCACTGAAAATGGGTCAAGTTCTCTTAGGATAAAATCTAGAAAGAAATATACTTTTAGCCTTTAAAAATAACAATAATAATAATATTTGCCCTTGGTAGAATTACTCTTTGATTTAGGTGTTCATTTTTAAGGTTTTTTAGTCATGATATTTGGTTTATAATTCCATGGATGAAAAATGTTGAAATTTAAGGTTTTTTGTACTCATGATATTTGTTTTTAATTCCATGGTTGAAAAATATTATAATTTTAATATTTTTTGAACTCATGCTATTTCATTTTTAATGCCATGGTTGAAATTGTTGGAATTTTAAGGTTTTCCATGATCATGATTTTGGTTTTAATGTCATGGCTAAAAAATGTTTGAATTTTAACCTTGAAAAGAACGGGGTGATACATGATCAACACTTTTCATTTTCAAGGTGTTTTCCCATGGGTTTTACAAAAAATAGAGGTTTTGGGGGATAAAGTGTTTTTTTTAGATTATACTTCTCGTTAAGTTGGTAGCAATGTTGAAAGAAGTGGCATTGTCTTCGACTACACCTAAATGTCTAAGCTTGGTTAAATGGTCTAGATGATGAGTATTTAAGTCAAAGCATTCATAAGATTAGCAACAAATTGAGTCGAAGCAATATATCCATAGTCGAAATTATTGCATCATTGTTACCATTACTGGCACTATAAATCTAAATAGAGAACACCTACATGAATTTTTAGGAGGTCATCTATAATCTCACGCAGTGAGAAATAGTGTTTCATTTGAGTCACCCAACTAGTGGGATAAAAGCCATCAAATTTATTCAAATATACTTTAGCAAGGTGTAGATTGGAAGAAAAGGAATTATAATGGAATGATTCAATGCATTCATGGTGTAGTGTTTTCTATGGGAATCAATCCCTTGTTTTGATCAAGAGAATCGATCTTAGAATTAAGTGTATCTAGTGTGGAAGTAATGTCATGAAGGGTTTTTCATTGTGGGCTTAAGCGGTGAAAAATTGGCTTTGGAAGCTTATATATGATTCTTCCAAGGAAGCAATGCGGTATTTTTTGAATTCCATCGAGAATGGGTGGTGGGAGGGTGTGGCTAGTGATGGCGAAGTGTAACACCTCTTTTAATCCCCACATTTTGGAATAGGTAATTAAAATCATTAATGTTGGGATGACCAACAAGGATATTTTACTAGACTTAAATTGATGTAATTTTCATCTCTATTTAAGATATTAAAGTTGAAGAAGAGAGCAACCAACACATATCCTGATGCCTAAGATAGAAGTTATAAATGGGATTTGGGGAATTTTTGTGTCTTACCTTGAATTAATTGTCCATATTTTTTATTTGGTAGTTAAGTTACCCAATTGCTAGTAGCTATGAGAAAAATGGGGGTAGTGGTATCAAACTTCTCTAGAGGTTTGGATTACATACCCATTATGTAGATTTCTAGCTAACCATGTAGCCTAAGGAGGGACCTTGAATCCTCACAATAAGTAGAGTGCATGGGGCTGAGGAGAAAATTTTTCGAGAAAGAGGATTTGGGGAGTAATGAGCAGAGAACAAATCAGACAAATAGGTTCAAAGTGTGTGGGGTGAGTAGAAATATTAGAGAGCAATAGAATTTGGCATATATAGTGAAATGAAATTATGTTTGAACCTAAGTAACATTGGAGTGAACCAAAATTTCATGAGGATTCTAAATTTGTAGATCTAAATATGAGGTGAGGAAAAAAAATCCTTATGATATGAAAAATCTCATACAAATTTGTTGGTTACCAAATTGGTTAGGTAAGTCAACATTAAAGCCTTGAGCATGAGCTAAAGGGCCACGTAGAATTGCAAAAAGAACTTGCTGAATATATGCACAAAAATCACTAAAGAGGGAAACACTAAGGGGTTGTTAGCATAGGAAGGGCTCCCTTTGTGTTGTGTAGGCCTAGTGTAGCCATACTTTGAAAAATAATAGGTCATGGTTTAGTGGTTAAAAGGAAACATATTGAATCCATGTCTATGAAGTAGAGTATCCTTCATGTGCTCTACATTGATTTGAACATTGTTGGACATTGAGTGAAGGTTCCTCTCAAGACATCAAATCTAACTTGGGGGTGCCCAACTACAAGAAACACTGAAGTGTAGTTGAGCCTATGGTTGGTTGTGGAGTAGATCTCCCTTCTTTAGTTTCCAATAAGTTTAAGGAACCAGATAAGTGTATTTATTCTTTGCTAATGAAATGAATTTATTGTTTAGTGTTTCATGATTCTTACTACGTTGGTTACTATGTATGTGCGTGATGATAAGGTAGAATATGTTATGTTGATTTCCTAAATATGTAAGTGATGACCTGAATGTAATTGTATAGTTTTGCTTTAATTCTAACTATTAGTGCTTTCATGGATGAATGCTTTATATATACATAGAGGTATTCTCTTAGAAATGTTACTTGTGATGGAATATGTAATGTGTGGTCAAGAAAGGTGAATTTATGAGTTGACTTCAGCTTTGAGGCTCTTTATGTATTTTTTAATGTTATTGAATTTTACTAGGCCAGTTGTGGGAGGAAACAATTGTATTTTGAGTGAGAAGACTTGAAATTTCATTAGTGAGAGGAGATTTTGTTTCCTACATAGATAAGCATAACCTATCCATTTTTAAGAGTTGGAGTTGAAGTGTGAAGTTTGCAACCTAAAGGAATGAGAGAATCTCATTTCAACTGGGTGAATTTTGGATTCATCTAAGTGCCATCTCTTTGTTTTTTGCTAAAGAAGTGGCCTAGAGTGGGTAGTGTTCACAATTCCTCCATAGGATTCCTAATTTTTTGTATCCTTTCAAAGGTGTTTGGGAAAGTTTTTTATCCTATTGGAGTCGATTCCAAACCTCTAAACTAACATGGAAAGCTTAGCAGGAGTTTTAGAAATTTGGGTGTGACCCTTTTAATTCTCTAGGTTGATGGTGGAAGTTTTGGAAATTTGTGGTTTGGATATTGTTGTAGTGTTTTTTTTTCAATGATGTACGAAAATAACTCACTTAAGATTATGGATGAAAAACAATATCAACAATATAAATGGCTGCTAAACATTGTAGATCTGCAGCAACTGATAGAAATAAAAACCTGCCAAAGTCCGGATCTATGCCACAATCATAGTTTTTTCTTTTTTCTTTTTTCTTTTTTTTTTCTTTTTTTCTTTTTTTTTAATTTTTTTTTTCTTTTTTTTCTTTTTTTTTTCTTCTGAATTTTTATACTCCTATATTGATACAAAAATAAAATTGCAAAGAGGCAATGGCCTCGAGAGGACTAGCCCAGAGAAGCGGCATGCTTACAAAACCTCGTTTGAACACTGACCAAAAAAACTTGTTTGATGACTGACCCAGAAACGAAGAAATGTTTAGAGACTGTAGTTGAAGACTGACTAGAGCTATATCTAGACCAAGACAAATTGATTGGGCCCATTCAATTAATCCATGAAGTGCTACCCTTACAAAACTGGAGTCTGACCCAAAAACATTTTGATCCGCAACTAA
This sequence comes from Pinus taeda, assembly GCA_000404065.3. NCBI lineage: Eukaryota > Viridiplantae > Streptophyta > Pinopsida > Pinales > Pinaceae > Pinus > Pinus taeda. Next base: position 353,268 of record APFE031711078.1, read on the forward strand.
GACCCAAGGACAGGAGAGAGCCGCCCACGCAGGGGAAACCGGCATTCTAACATTGAATAAAAAGGTCTGATCCTGAGAACTGAAATCATGTAATGACTATAAACCCGGAGGGAATTGGGCGTCTGCATACAACGGAAAAACAAAAACCCATAAGCGCAGACCTGATTAGGCTTCATGAAAGGTTGGAGGCGATTCTTCAACAATGCGACATCCATATTGGTAGGGGTCTTCATCTTTAGGGGGCTGGCCCTCTTTGCTTGATGAACTGTCACCTGTAGGAGCGCTTGGACCGGCCTGGGTATTCATGTCCTAGGTTGCAGAGCCACCAGGGTCCTTTCTCTGTGTATTGGCAATTTGGGAATTATCTTGCTTGTTCTTCGTCCTCGACTCCAGAGATACCCCTGGAGGAACAACGACTGCACCAAAATTATCCTCTCACAACTCAATGGTTACTGAAGCGATGAAGGAAGAATTGCTGAGAGTGCAGGGGAAACGAAAGCGAGCCATGTGAGATTGGGGATGTTGAGAGCGCACTTCTATATGAAGCTGCCCTCGGCCACTCCTGGTCACGGGATGGCTGTCAAAGCTGAAGTCCGTGGCTTCAGACGAAGGGTCCGAGGTAGAGGAGGAGGGCTAGTGGGTGATGTAGCCTCGGGAACTTCCTCTTTTGTAGCTCATTCTTGAGCACACTCTAGGCATGATGAATTGAGTAGAAAGACTGGGACAGACAGTTGTGGGAAGAACTGTGTGGGAGTTACAGTAGAAACTGCAGAGAGGACTAAGAGAATCATGAAAACACAGCGGAGAATTAGTACTACGATCCAGAGCTAGACAAGGAGCTGTTACAACACTGGAATGACAGGAGCACAGGGATGGACCAAGCATGAAAATTATGAATGGTGCCATTGCAAATAAACCTACATACTGGAGAGGGGGAAGGAGCTGCATTAATGCGGCATTTAAGTTGTTTGTTGGGGATATTAAACCTGGCTTAATGCGATGCCGGATGGTAGTAGCATGAAGCCATGTACCCTCCTTCCAAGCCGCCTTCATACATCCTGACCACGCGCCCGCTCTAAACAACCACATCCAAGAATGCCACGATCATAGTTAAACAACAAAAAGAAAGAGTAATAACTCCAACCATCCAATGGAAACCAGATATGTAAAGAATAATTTTATTATAGCACATGTGAAGAGAATAGATAAATGTTTCCAATTCCCCTCTATGGGATGGGTTCTTGGCTATCCTCAAACGTCTTCAACTTGTTTAGAGTCTCTCTCCTCTATAATGTGAAAACCCAACAAAAATATGGTGTGTGACAATGAAAATAATTAGAGTTACAATAGTGAGTGCAACAATGAAAATAATCAAAACTGAATAATGAATGGAAAACCCTTCTATTTATAACAAAATATTGAGTTATCCTCGAATAATGAGCAATAATAAAATATTATTAATCCCATTCTTGGAATAACCACTTGGAATATTTTATTATATTTGTTTAGGAGGGAAAAAGTATTTAAACTTTTATTTCGGAAATAATAAATAAGCAAATGATTTATTTATCATCTCAAGGAATTAGTTAAGAATAATAAACAAATAAGGATTTATTTAATTATTCCTAAGGGATTTAGTCAAATTTAACAAAGAATAATAATTAATTAGTGATTAATTAATTATTTTTAGAGAAAAATAAGATAAATAATCATTTATCTTATTATTTTTCATGATTGGGTTAAATTTGACAAGGAATAATAATAAAACAATGGTTTAATTAATTATTCCTAGAAGAAAATCAAATAAATAGTGATTTATTTAATTATGCTTCATGGGTTTAACTATAAATTACTTAACAAAGGTGGTTTATTAGGTAATTTCTCACAGTGAAAGCAATTTTACTTTGGTAAAATTGGCTTTACATGGTGTACTTTGATCCATGTAGTAAATTAGGCTAGATGGTCAATTTTTTAGTGATAACATAGGCTTTAGCCCTAATCCCTGGTCTTATGGTTTAGTAGGGGGTTGTGGCTAAGATCTTAGCTAGGAGGAGCTAAGTTTGAAGGGTGGGATATTGGGTAGTTGAAGTATCAGGTGTTGGGAGTCGGGTAATACATCAAACAACCTCTATCGTGAGCCTTGATGTTAATGGATCTTGATGCCTTCATCATCTCACAGAGCTTAAATTTGATCCATTATTGGATCAAGAAAAGAGTCATGATCAAAGTTATTGTTTATGTCTGGTGGACATAAGGTTACTTAATGAAGATATGGATTTCTGGAAATTAAGTTGTCGAGTTATCTAGCATCGAGTGTTGATAGTACATCGAATAACCCCCTATTGCAAACCTCTAATAATAACAAATCATGATGCATATATCAATTAATGGGGATTATTTCTTGTTGAATCATAGTTGTTATCATATCAATATGTTGGAGTATCAACTTCAGAGTAAGAGATTAATTATTATTAGGAGACTAGGGTAGTAACTATTGAGATATTAAGTCATTAAAGGTCAAGGTGTCGGGACATTGGGTATTAGGAGATCGAGTGAACATGATGTTGTTGTGGTCATACATATTCTTGATACTAACAGATCCTAAAAACATCTGTAAATTATCGAAGAAAAGTACATTATCAGAATGGATGTTATCGAACTTCAGGATATTGAGTTATCAAATTTTATAACATTGAGACATTAGCTATCAGGGTTTCCTCCCAATACTGATGAAACCTAATATGGTTTAGACATGACAACCTAGCGAGGCAGTTCAATGAGGCATGTCGGTGTGGTACTAACGTGACCTGTGGATGTGGCAAGATGACATGGTATAGATTGATGTGGATTAGACTATGCAATTGTGTCGAGGTGGAAATTAGGTGGAAAACGAAGTGGTTCAACTATGAACAAGGCCATATGAGGTGGTCACATGTGGACTGCCATGTTTTTGTTGCATGGAATTAGTACAAATGCTGACATGGTACTTGGAGAGACAATTTTTTGAATGGGCATGACTTTGTGCCTGGAGCTCAAATTGAGATGCAATATATATCGCTAGAAGTTCTTGACAAGCAGAAGATGATGATGGTCTCATAAATGAGATTTGAAGTCATTGAAGGCAGAGGAATTTTGATAACCCCATCTTCATAAACTAAACTTATTGTTCGGGTCTAGATACCCCATATCCTTAATTTAGAATTAAGGTGGGAGGTATATTATAGGCAGTAGAGGGAGGGGGCGAGTGGGTCTTCACAAAAAGGATAACTAAGAGTTATACATAAGTGATTTCTATGATGTTTTAGAGTGGGGATAGGTGAGTAGTAATAGGGTGAGTGAGCCCACACAAAAAATGGCTTAATAAAGAGGGTTACCATGATGATTAGCATGGCACAAGGAAATTACTGAGATAGGTCCAAAATAAGGGCGTCATTAGGTCCATAATACCTTTTCTTTTTCTTTTTTTTTTACTTCAGAGTTATAGTCTGAACTGAATATTATTACATTGACATAATACCAAATTTTGAATATTAATAAGTGTGTAGTGTTATCACTTGAATTCTCCCTAGAGAAAAAGTCCCAACCTCGCTAGGGGGAGAACCTAAGGATACTACCAAACAAGCCACCCATTATCACCTCGACAACCTTGCCATCACTTCTAGGTTTTGGAAGTGTGTTTTTCCTAACCAAAGTGGGGTTTCCATATGTTTGATTTTGGCTCTAAGCTTACAATTTGGTATGAGTAATGATATGCCTTAGATTAGATGTTAATGTTTCCCTAAGGTTGTGGTATAATGATAACTTGTTTATTGATTCTTTCATGCAAACATCAACCATATACCTCAATCAAATGAAACAACAGCACAAATAAATATTTTTTTCATTCAATCCTATGATTAAAGAGTAAATGTGTGTTTCAATGATGCAAATCAGCAATATGTCTTTTTGAGAAATAAATGGCTTAACAAGTAGGGAAAATTTCTCATGTGCTCAGTTCCAAAGAATGGGAAAACTCAAACCCAGGGATGAAATTCCCCTACAACCTCAAGTGGCCTTAGATCCATTTAACAAGTGGGGAATGGATTTAATTGGGTCAATTGATTCACCATCAAGGCAGAAAAATTACATCATTGTGTGCACTAATTAGTTGACAAAGTGGGACAAAGGCATTCAAAGCAACAATTGAGCACAAAGTGGCAGAATTTTTAAGAGAGAACATTTTCTATAAGTTTGGGTATCCAAGGGAGGTAATCATTGATCAATAAGCACAATTCACATCCAATTTGATTGAGGATCTCACAAGGCAACACCATATCAAGAACGAGACATCCATTGCCTGTCATCCTCGATCAAACGGGCAAGTAGAGGTCACAAACAGCACACTGGAGAGCATCTTCACGGAGGTTGTTATCAGCAGCAAGAAATATTGCGCAGAGAGACTAGTAGAGGCCACTTGGGCCTACAATACCACTTGGAAAACCACCACCAAATTCACTCCATATGCTTTGGTTTATGGGAATAAATCTAAGCTTTCTATTGAATTTGAATATAACACTTTGAGAACGATAGCTCAGTTGGATTTAGATGTCACCACAGCATAGCAAGAAAGGTTGCTCCAACTAAATGGCTTAGATGTGTTCAGAATGCAAGATCTCTTACACAATGAAGTCACACAGTTGCAAAGGAAGGTATGGAATGAATAACATATCAAGGAAAATAATTTTCAAGAAGAGGATTGGGCCCTGTTATATGATTATAGGTTCAAATATTTTAAATGGAAGCTAATGACAAGATGGTTAGGCCCATACCTAGTGGAAAAGTGTCATGAAAATGGATTTGTGCAGATCAGAACCATTGATGAGGAAGGCATTCCCTTGCTTGTAAATGGTTACAGGTTGAAGTTATATAGAAGACCTATGTCTGAGGAATTAATTAGCTCATTCAGCAAGGAATTGATGTGATTGGGAGTTTTGCAGACCCTTAAAACAATTAGATTTTTTCATGTTAGAAGGAAGGCAAATATGCTTGCATATCGGTTGGCCAATGAAGGTGTGGCCAATAAGGACATGGATTCTCGGCATGCATGGGAGTTGTACCTAAAGGGAAACTACGAGAGGACTGTTTCATCCTGGCAACCAATTATTTGGATTTATGGATGAACAGTGCTAATCGAAGGGATTCAGGAGACAAGAGTGAGGATGATATCACCTAATTCGTCTAAGAGTTTGGGATATGTTTGCTCTCCACAATTTTGTTAACTTTTGGATGAATGATGAAGGTTTCAAGCTGGGAAATGACACAGAATGGAATGCTTGGGTGTATTTGGCTCAACGGGTTTGATCCAAGTGGATATTGGTGGCCACCTGCCAAGTCCATCTAGACCCCCATCATTGTTTCTCTCAGCATTTTCAGTTTCCTTAATTGTAGCACAACTTACTATTTTTAGCAGTTTTTGGGGTCCTGAACTTCCGGAGCCGTTTTGAGGCCCTAAACGACGTTTTTTTGGAATCCAGGGGCAACACGGGTAACTTGGACCAGTGTTGTCGTTCCAACAATGATAGTTCTCGAATAGATCTTTCTAATGAGCTATTGTACGCGTCAAACGGAGATCGTATGCCAAAGTTACGACCCCGGGAAATTG
>APFE031711078.1:379341-403489 GCA_000404065.3 Pinus taeda
ATATTTGAATTTTTGCATTTCTATATATTTTTTATATTTGATTTTTTGTCATGTTTTTTGTGTTTTATATTATTATTTTTTTCACTATTTGAATTTTTTTTCTTTTGTATTTTTGTGTTTTTTTTTATTGTTTTTTTTTTCAATATTCGAATTTTTGTTTTCTTGTATACATATATTTTGTAGGGTCTGTGTCAATGATTGTCTAGCAACTCGGTCACATTATGTGCAATTTGATAGTTGATTTTTAATTTTTCGTTATATTGAATCAAGTGTGCCTCACAATATGTTAATTTCATGGTTGGTCTTTAAGTTTTCATTACAATTGGTTGAGCTCACCTACATTGCCTGTCAATTCGATAGTTGATTTTTAATTTTTTTTGCAATGTATCAAGTTGTCTTAGGCTAAGATTTCAAAATCGCTATACATTTAGCATTTTTTTTTAATTACACTTGGTATAATAGCTCTTTCATTCAGGTGTTCATTTTTAAAGTTTTTTTAGTCATAAAATTTTTCTATAATGTCATGTTTGAAATATTTTGAAAATCTAAGATTGTTTTGTAGTCATAATCTTTAGTTTTAATTCCATGGTTGAAAAATTATCAAGATTTTAATGTTTTTCTAAGTCGTGATATTTTATTTTTAATGTTATGGTTGAAAACAGTTATAAATATTTTTTCTTAGCACAATGCTTGAAAATTGTTGGAAGTTTAAGGCTTTTCAAAGAAGTGATATTTTAAATTTAATGTCATGCTTAAAAATCATTGGAATTTTAAGGCTTTTCCAAGAGATGATATTTTATCGTTAATGTCATGCATGAAAATCATTGGAAATTTAAAGCTTTTCAAAGTCACAATATTTCATTTTTAACATAATTATTAAAAAATGTTGAAAATATACCCTGAAGAAAGAAAGACTTTATTTCGGCATAAACAATTTTCAATTTCAAGGTGTTTTTTGCACCAAACAAAATGGCTTTTATTGTTTTTACTGTTATTTTTAAAAAAATATTGAAATTTTACTTTTTTTTTTTTAAAATTAAATAATAAAATAATAATTTATTATTAATAAATATAATAATAACTAATAAAAAATTGATGATGCAGATCAACATTTTTATTTTTGTCGTTTTTTTTGTTTTTTGGGGATTTTATGGCTCGAGTAACCTATTTTGAGGTAAGTAGTTCCCATTTGATGATAAAAAAAAAAAAAAAAAAAAACTTATACCTTATTTGCTAAACTTTCTTTTGTTTTGTAGAGTTGTATACAGCGGCAGATTTCATGGTTATAGGCCAAGACCTAGAGGATGTCATCCATTCCTTTGTCCATACACCCCATATCCATCCTATCCATATGCATTACTGTCTCTCTCCACCATCTCATCATCAAGAAATCTGAAATTATCCTCCTCTCTATGATGCTATAAGAAGGACCTGTGTTGCTACAGGGAGGTCTTGTAATGCTATAGGAGGAGTCTGTGGAGCTACAGGAGGGAGATCTGAGGAGGAAAAAAATCCAAAATACCATCTTGACTTTGAGAAATGGTAAAGAGGGTCCTCTTGTGACATTTCTATCACCCATCCATCATCCATCCACTCATTTCACCGAAAGTTTTCTCAAACTTCTCCACTCTGTCCTACTTTAAAGAATCACAGAAGCTATCATTTTCTATCTCTACAGTGCATACACTACTCCTACATGATTCTAACCATATCCTCATCACTCATCATCATCTACCTTATCTCCCTCATGCCAACTGAAGACTTAAAGAGGAGAACAAAATACTGCTACGGGAAGAAACTCCTCCTGTAGCAGCCTGTACAACTACACAATAAACACTAATATTCTGCTTTTTTCCACCACCAGAACGGATGATGAAGCTTGATTTTTAGCCGTAAAGAGACACCTCATTCTCTAGGAGGCTTTCCACCAGCAGTAACATCTTGGATATTAGGAGAGGCATCAACAAACACACAACAACAGCAACAATCAAGGCAGCATAAAAAATGAAGACATGCACTAGAAATAAGTCAAAGAGGTCAACTCCCTTGATCATAATGATGTATGTTATAGCTCCATCATGCAAGCCTCTGCAGTAGATCGATCCACAAGTAGGCTCAGGTATGGCAACCCTAACCTCCTCCCTCTGCATAAAAATGACAAAAATGTGTTTTAAGCGAGAAAAGGTGTTTTAATAGGCTAGAGGTGGCCAGTGAACTTGGCCACCCTTGACTAGTCAACTCAAGTGTGAATTAAGTCACCCATGCAATGTGGAAATGTCAACTCAAAACAAACTAGTGTCCTTGAAAACTAGGGTGATAATCACGAGGAGGGAGAGATGATTACAGTTAGTGGCGACAACGGTCCAAAAGAAGAAACTTATGCTAATGCCAAGTCACCACAGTGCTCTAATATTTTAACCAAAAAATGATATTATGTGTTGGATCGACTCCATTTACACCATCACTTATTCCAAAAACCAGTGGAGGAAGGATGAGCTAGTGCATCGAGTAGCTAGAATGCCACCAAGGAGTTTCGAACCCTACCTTCACAGTGTTGTAGGAGGACGCTACAGGCAAGCCTGCAATTGCTACAGAAGGGCCGAGAGGAGCTACAGGAGGAATTGAGAGGGAAAAAAAGGAGTCACATTGGCTTGATACTATCTCAAAAACCTTCGTGCACACCCAAAATTGCTTTGACAAGAAGTGAGTGATACCCTCCTTTGTTTCTACACCCAATTTCATGGACAGACTATTTGAAATTAAGAGCATATAGTAGTGAATTGATCAGTAGGGGATCCTTTTGGAAGTTTTTGTGGTTTAGATAAAAGAAAATAACTTAGTGAATATAACTTTGAGCATCCTTATTCCTCACTATCACCAAGCGTTGTGCCACTCTTTCACCATTGTTTTATGCCATTGTTTCACCACTGAGACTACTTCAATTTCTAAAATTCCCCACCTACATAGCATCAAGGAGTAATAGAGAAGATATGGGGGGAGGATTTATAGAAGGGAACCCTCAAAAACCAGGAGAATTCACCAACATCCACCTATAGTTGACATATTCATAAACCACCAATGGTTGGGGTTCTTTGAGCTACTAAAGGGGTATGATGATGATCTTGCCTATGAATTTTCCACAACATTACACTCTCAAGGGGAAGACAGTGCTAAAACTATTTTCATAGGGTTGTCCATTTCTCTCAGTCCAGAAACTATCAGCAGAGTGACCACCTTGCCTCTAGGAATGAGATGGAGCAAAGAAGACAAGAAAATGTCACAACTAGGAAAAACTTATTCCTTTCAAAAGAGAAGTTTGTAGAAGACAAGAATGGAGTAAGGAGAGAAAGATTGCCTTACCCTTGGGATGAGGTAGCCTACCATATCCTTAAATACATCTCTTATGAAGGGATATTAAGTTTATTTTATGCCTACCACTTCATATTCCTCTAAGAGTTGAGATTCAAGGTAGACTTACCACTTTCTCAAAGACTTAGTGTCCATCATTTCCTTATGTAGTCAATCATGGAGATGAGGCAAAAGGTAAGGGAAGGAAAACATCATCTTTTATCTCACCATGGCCTCATCAAATTGATAGTGGTAGATGCTCTGAACCATTTGAGAATCCTTGTCTTATGGAACAAATTTGTCGACATGGATAGGGAGACTATCATAGAAATATAATCCCTCACACGAGGAGAAACATCAGCCTCTAGTGTTGGGGAGAAACATCAGCCTCTAGTGTTGGACGAAGAGAGGGGAAAACATAGGAAGAAAAAGGAGAAAAGAAAAAAGAGGAAGAGGCAACAAGAATAGAAGAAGTATAAATAAAGATATAAGAGGAATGGGCAGCAAGAACAGAAGAAGAAGAAACAAAGGCAGAAGAGAAAGAGGCAGCAGAGATAGAGGAAGTAGAAGCAGAGATAGAAGGAGAAGTGGAGGTGAATAAAGGAGAAGTAAGAATAAGCCCTGAGAAGACTTCTCCACCCCAAGGAAGAGAAGACATTGAACAGGAAGTAGCTACAACCTTAGCTACATTGGGCGCTCCTATCAAGCCCAAGATGAAGCAATCAAGACAAATTCAAATGTATTTCATATCCAGGAAGAGAACTAGAACTAGACAAGCAAAGCCAAAAACTCCTACAAGGGTTCCTATAATTATTGATGAGTCGCCAAGAAAAAGGAAGAAATAGGGCTGAGTGAGGGGAAAATCGAGGAGGTCACTCCTCCTAGAACCAAAAACATATCACCCATAGCACTTGTGAGTAGGCCTACCACTAGGTTTGTCACCTTCAAGAAGCCAAGGACATAATCTGACTTTGAGGAAGAGGAAAAAGAGAAGCTACAGGAGAGACATGGTTTGCTACAGAAGGGGCAGAACGTGCTACAGGAGGAAAAGGGGAAACTACAGGATCCCAAGAAAGATTCACAAGAGGTATCCACCACTTAAAAAACTATTGGAAAAGAACTACAAGATTTCCATGAACCTAGCCCACATCCTAGCTTGAGATCCTACTACAAATTCATTGGAGGGAGGATTATCCATGAGAAATTTTCAATTCCACTCCTTATGAGCTAAAGACAGAAAGAGTTAGAACCCACAAGTGGATGAAAATTTCTAAATCTAAGAAGATAGAGGATGTAGGCCTCATGGAAGAAGAGGACATTGAAATGAGCAAATAAATAAGTGAAATGAGAATGAGAGAATTTATAATTAAGGAGAAGCTACAAGCAGAAAACATGAGGTTGAGAGAGAGGCTACAGGAGAAACAGAACTTGCAACCATGGAAATTCTCTCCATGGAAGCATTGCAATGCTGATAGTCATTAAAGTTTTATACACTCTTTCTCAAAGAACAGTGGTTGCAGTTCCAAATCAAAACCCTGGCACAACATTGATATATGCCCTTTCAGGATTACAAATAGTTTATTGAATTTTGCATCCAAACTAACATGGAAGACAAAGAAAAATTGGTTTAATTTTACATTCATGACCTTACTTTAAAAAATATGAATATTTGGGATCCCAATGCAAGAATTGGAGATATACAACTAATGGAGTTAGCATCTTGGATGACTCATGAGGAGACAAGAGCTGAGGAAGTGAAAAGGATAATGACAAAAGAAGAAAAGGAACCATTGTATATCAAGGCAAAGCTAGTAAGCACAAGAGATGTCATTAGCAATCATGGCCTCATCTCCAATGATGTTGCATTAGGACCTAAATACCTTGCTACCTAGGAGCAATTCATTCTACACTTTGAAGACAAATTCAGGTTGTTTGAAACATAAAGTCTACAAGCTTTCCAAAGGAGATGGCATGCCTTACCCCACAGTCTACAGATCAGATAATATCACTCTCCTGAAAGGCTAAGGAATGACTTGGAGAGAACACCATTATAAAATAGGATCATGCATAGGATGAAAGTTAGGTGGATAGAGCTCAATCTCAGTCCACCCTTGCTACTAGGCTTACAAGAAGGAAGAGATGAAGCAATAGAGCAGAAGGAATGGACAAAAATAGAGAAGAATATAGGTTTTTACCCCCAAGAGGGAAAACCATCTAAAGAGCCTTGGGATTTCAAGGAGGCCACCAGGGCCATGAAAGAGTTGCACATGGATGACTGAGTTGCTCAGAGGATGAGCAACACCTTCAGCAGGGGGGTGATGATGATTCCCATCAATAGGTACATTTTGAAGATTAATATGTCATCCTCCAACATTTAAACTATCCTTCTCTTGCATTAATTCACATTTTTCATTATATTATACTTAGTAGAAGGAGTAAAATGTGTTTGTCATAGTGTGTGGCCTAATGTAGTTTAATTGCAGGAAAATGAAGCATTTTTTAGGCTATTACTAAGCAGGGGCTTAATGGAGACAACTAGGAGAGAATCTAGGAGGTTTGTCCATCTCCTTAACTCCTTAAAATCATCTTGGGGTCACCATATCCTCTCTCACCAATTCGAGTTCATTGGAAGTCGAGTGACTCCTAGTCCAAGTGAAGATCAAGAAGGACAAGATCCACCATTTTCGAGATCAAGGAGGGAACCATTCCTACTTTCAAGGGGGTTGCTTCGGCTGCCCTTTTTGAATAAATAAACTAGAAGAAGAGCTCATTAGGATTCCTCTCTCACCAGTTCGAGTTCATTGCAAGTTGATTTCATTAGAAGTGGAGCTTTTTTCTTTTTTCTTTTTGTTCAGTTAGGTGTAGCTATTGAGCTCCAATCTTGAATTGTTATTTTCAACTTTTATGTGAAGTATTATACCTGCACTTTTTGATAATGAGAAGTTGGATTTTAAGGTGCATCTCATTTAGTTTCAGAGGGTTGAGACCCTTGAGTTTGGGCCCAACTCAAAGGCTTTGGTCCCTCTTCTTGTACTTATGTTTCTTCTTGATTCCAAGCAGTTCATAGTTTCTTACATTTTAGTAGAAGTTAACCTATAAAATCATGTGGTTGTAGCTTCTACATCACCTCTCTTGTGGGAGAATGAGTGGAAGGATTCACAACCACAACCCAAAAATATTTTTTTATGGTTTCTTGGAAATAGTTGTCATGTTTTACATTTTATTTTTGTAGTTTAGAAGTTGGTTCACTGGTTAGATCAATGGTTTGCATAAATTAGATGTCATTTAAATCCTACTCATCTTTTCCATCATAAGTTATTTCATTTTGTAAATGATAAATGGATGCATGCATGTGATTGATTGTAAGGCAAGCCTTCAAGAGGTCATGAGTTTGGCTAGGGTCTCAAACAAACCTCCTCTTATTTTCTTCAACTATTATCCACCTCTCCATGTCCTCAAGCCAACGTTTTCACCTTCAAACTATTGGGTGTGGAGCCTGATTATCAGGTATCGCCGCATTAGACCCCAGTTCGAAATGGGGCAGCAACACGTCCAATAAAATATTCGCTATAAGGGGGGTTCGGGGGGGGTGGCTACAACCTTTTGGGAGCCCCCCCCCACTGGTAGGGGGATCGGGGGCAGCGCCCCCAAAGATAAGAATAGATGTAAAATTGCCTTGCAAAATGTTATAATTTCGTAGTCAATCTGGGTTGTTCCTTAGGCGGAGATCTGACAGTATAAGTTATGTTTAATTTAGGGTTTTTTGCCCTAGAAGGCAACCCCTCACTATATATGAGGAAATTGTATTGCGTCTATGTAGATCTGTATTCTGAGTGAGGAAGAGAGAGGAGATTGAGAGCGAAGAGGGAGTTACAATGGATCTGTTGTAGGTTGTATCTTTTCAGTTTGCTGGATAATATAAAAAGAAAGACGGGTTGTTTCTCCGTGGACATAGCCCAAACTGGGTGAACCACATATATATGTTTCTCTCTTGTTTTATGTGTTTTATGTGTTTTATGTGTTTATATTTCTGAAATATTTTATGTGTTCCATTGCTCTGTAATATGTAATTTCCTAACACAAACACCACTCGGATGCCTTCCTGTAGCATTACATTCCTACCTATAGCATTACAAGCCTCCTATAGCAAACCTCTAACAACCTTTTTCTTCATCAATTTCGACCCACACTGCAACTTTGACTTAACATAGATGCATAATGACCCCCAACTATGATAATATGATGAGGAAAAGCTCCTAGGTCACTCCAAACCTTCCTTCTCTTCACTACAAAAAAATAGTAGAGTTATTTTCTTTATCATGCAAGTAGGTTATTCATTTATGAGAAAGCATGAACTAGGTAGATGGTACCTGCAATTTGATTGATAGTTTGATGAATTATGCAAGATAAATTAACTTCTTTTCTGCAAGTAGATGAGGTAATTTGATGAATTATGCAAGATAACATAGCTTCATTTCTACAAGTAGGTTATCCTTTTCCTTTTCATGAATTTAAGTTAGGGTTTTACAAGTTGAGTCAATGGAATTTCTATTTTCATAACTAGAAGCAATTTCCAATTTGTCCTTTTATCAAGCTTTCATTCTAATTTAGTAGAATGAAGGGTCTTTGAGCACTTTTGATCTAATTTCATAACTTAGGGTGGCATGAGTGGATTCCTATCTATTACACATATAGCACTATCACCTCAAAGTTTGTATGAACCTCGGGTTGATAATTTGAGTTGAGGAGCCCTTGGGAGTTGTAACATCCTTGGTCCAATACCAAGGATCACCAGTACCATTGCTACATATCTATTAAACCATGGGGAAATTATTTAGTAGTATGGTTCTTCCCTCCTCATAGGTGATGTCATTCCTTCAGATCACTTGATATTTTCGGTCTTCATGAGACTGCTTTCAAGGGGTACACTCTATTTGCAGGTGAAAGTTGTCGACTTTATCTCTACACTCACAACCAAAATTCAAGATAAAATGAGAACCCCTTCCATCTTAATGTAGATCGTACATAGGGATAGGAAACTTCAAGAAGGTATTTTGTTTAAATATTATGGTATAGCCAAGGATGCCTTAATCCTCCTAGTATCAAGATTGAATGGAGGAGCTAGAGGTTGGGGTGCTCCCTCTTCCTCTCAGTTATGATCCTTTAAGGATGCTCTAAAGTCAAGGATCTTACAATCAACTCTAAAATATCTCTCAGGGCTAGTCTTCATTGTAGAAAAAGAAAAAGATATTCCATGTCTAGAGGTGGAAGACTCCCAATACAGTATTTTTTGTTTAGCCATTGAGTGGAATGCCATAATTTGTTGTTTTAATGGTCTCTTCCCATCAGCATCTACACTTTAGGAATGGGTGCATCAAACCTAGTCCCGAAATACATATATTTATTTTTGTATGAAGGGATTCTTTGTGATTTATTTAAAAAAATGAGAGGATCGTCAAATATTTTATTATCAAGGACCCTAGTTTTGGGGTTGCTTTAGGATCTCCTTTCAACCATGGTTTCCTAAATTGAACCCTTTATCCCTTACAATTATGGCCACTCCATTTTGGGTAATACTTCCTAATATGACCATTCATTTGTTAACTTTGGATATCTTAGCTTATGTAGGAAACTCTCTAGGCCATTTTATCAACATAGATACAAAGAGGCTTGGGAGGGGTGTTGTAAACTTTTCACACATCTTTGTCTAAATAGATATCAACAAAGGGTTGGTTGATAGGATCCTCATCAATTGGAATGGCATAACATTTTCGCATCCATTGGATGACAAAACAAATATTTTTGTTGTAGGTCTTGTCAACAATAAGGTCATCTCTAGAATGCTTTCCCTTCTTCTCAAGGGCATTCTCACCCCTTGATGCCAAGAAAAATAATCAAGGTTGGCAAGACCCAAAAGACCTAGAAGGATCTAATAATTCCTCGGCTCACAAATAAGACAACATCTAATAACAAAAAGTATCTGCATCCAAATCTATTCCTTCAACCTCAACTCAGCCCCATGCAGTGACATCTCATCCCACTAACTCTGGGGCCCCTCCTCCACCTAAGCCATCTTCCCGCTCTTGTTTGGATCCCTTAAATAGAGAAGAAAGGTATACAATAATGATCCTGGCTTAATTCACGAGCGAGCATAAATGTATCCCTCAGTCAAACCACCCAGATAATGATAAGGATGTAGCCATTATGGCAGACCCTCTAGAAATGGAAATGTAGTCATTGTCTCTTTAACGCCCTCCTCCCACATTTACCCAAGTTTACCAATCCACCAGGGTAAATATGTGATGAAGAGTTACTATGACATGACTCAACCTCCTAGGTATAGTTAAGGAAGTGGAATCGATTAACCTAAACCAAACTGGCCTTCCTCGAGAGCTATAGCACCCCCAAGAGCTAACCAACCACTCCAAGTGCCCAACCCCTAAGTTAACTTGCTTTTCCATTGACCTGGGCTCTCATTCGCTCACATGAAAAGGTAATCCAGTGACTGTAACCCTCCAGAAGCTCCCATAAGCTTGCCTCCCAGCGACCGTAGACTAATTTACTCAGTGTCGTGTCAGCGACCCTGATATTTGAGCCACTTTTTCAGGGCTAAGACCTAGGCCTCTGCCCATAACTTAATGAAACTCTCATAAATGATAAATAACAAAGAGACAAGGCCTCTAATTCAAAACTTGAACAAGGACTTACCTAAAATTTCCCAACCATGACAGACATTTCATCAAACACATCATGAACAAGTAATGTATAGGTCATGTTTACACTGAACATAGGGGTCTCATACTTATCTAAGAATCATCAAGAAGGTATGATTCCCTCTAATAATAGCTGCAATGTTATCTATTAGGTCATGCATTCACTAAAAATTCATTTAAAAACCAAAACATTATGAGAGCCATAACTCATGTCTATCATAAAACCATGCTTGTAACCAACATATAACCATAATAATAATAGTAATGGAGCAGCCATCAAAACCAAATAATAATAAGTATAAATACTCATTAAAAGACAAGAGGAAAATAGCTCTTATTAACATATGAAAAAGCCAATCAATTCAGGGACTTCCATGTACCACTTGACCATAGATTGGGTTGAACCAAATCTCTCTTTCAGCCAATCACCCCCACACCATATTCCAAGCATTAATGTGGGATCTCATGGAATACACCAAACCAGGGCTTTCAAAGGCTAAACCACCTAAACCCTCAACCAGTGATTCCACCGCATGGTCGTACATCACTAACCATCACCAGATCGGTCACTACCCAAGTTGTCCAAGGTGTAAGAGTGTTTGTTCCAACCCAGCTCCAGGACTAGTAACTCAATCCACAGTTGTCGCAGGGCCCCAAAGTGTTTTTCCAACCAAGGCTCTAGGACTAGTAACTCAACCCACCAAGCGATCTAGAGCATTTGTCCAACAAAGCCTTCCAAGACTAGTAACTCAACCCAAAATGTTACAAGGCTTCTAGAGTGTTTGTCTAACCAAGGCTCCAAGAACTAATACTCAACCCAAAAGCATAAGGAACATGAGAAAAAATCAAGAAACAAAAGGGAAAATTCACAACACCATGGTTATCTAGGAAATGGAAAGGCTAGGCAAAACCACTGTCGATACATGCAATCCTCCATGCCAATGACAAATCATAACCAAATAACCACATGCATATACCATGCATGCAAAACTAGCAAGGAAATCATATATGAAACTTGGTACCTGCAAGGAAAACCAGTTGTAGTTGTTGATCTCGTTGTCCCATTCTACTTTCCTTCTCTTCATTTGCCTTCTTTCCCCAAATCCAAGGTATGCCAAAATGCTCCAAGAAAAATCTAAGTGCAAGAGTATGAGAAAGAGAGAATAGAGAGAGAGATCCAAGCTAAAAATTGATTAAAGGTTGTGAGCTAATCCTCAAAAGCCTTTTTATCATTGAGGCCTTTATTTTCTTCATTTTTCTATATTTTTCCTTTAATTTCCTCCTCACATGTAACCTGCGACCTTTCACCTTCATTTTCTCCTAATTTCCGTTATTTTCATAAATAAAATGTCAATTAATGCCACTTTTCCATTGCCAATTTTCATAGCCATTAATTAATCACAAGTGATCCCCATCACAATATTTTACCAACATTTATTTTGGAATATGTGTCCCATTACCTTGGTTATTATTTTTCCTTAATTAACTTTATTACATGGATTTTTAACCAGGCTTGTTACAGAACCCTCCCCTTGGGGGAACACAATCCTCGGTGTTCAATGACACTTATAAACCAGCAAAACACATGTTTCCCATGGAGCTTTATAACATAACTCGATAAAGTACTTACATCATATCCATCTACTAAAACACAACCAACATATCATGAATACCATAACACTTATTGGATCTTTCTAAAATAACTCAATATGGTATTTACAACCTATGCATATATAGACATAACCAAAACATAACATCAAAACATATACCAAAAAATATCCACTCAACTGATGAATAGAGAAGGATACATAGCTCACATCTAATCAGTCATCTCCCATGTAGCTACATCGGGCCCAAAGTGCTTCCACTGCACTTTAACTTGCTCGATTTCATAGCATGAGCATCTTTCGCTGCAAAATGCACTGAAGTTCCAATTGGAATTCTCCTTTTGGGTCCACCTGCAATATAGATAATTCAATCACATGATCAACATTTTTCACATCTTAAGCAATGACACATGGAAAACATCATGAATTTCACTGTCGGAGGCAGTGCAAGTTGGTATGCTACTGGTCCAATCCTCTTAAGAATTTGAAAGGCCCTCAATATTGAGGTGCCAACTTGGCACATGACCTAATCCTCAACGAGCTCTTCTTGGGCTTGGTTTGCAAGTACGCATGTTCCCCAACCTAAAACTACATAAATTCCTTGTGTTGATCTATATAACTATTTTTCTATCCTGTGTTACCTTTAGATTTTTCTTGATTACCTGCATTTCCTTTTCCATCTATGCCAACATGATTAGTTCAATCAATACATTGTTCATTGTATCACTCCAACTGATAGGATTATTACAACTCCTCCCATAAAGTGCCTCAAACATACTCATCCTCAATACCCATGATACCCATTGTTATATGCAAACTCCACCAGTGGAAGATACTATTCCCACTTTTGTTACTAATGCATAACATACATTGTCAACATATCCTCAAAAATCCTATTGACCCTCTCTATCTGTTCATTTTTCTGCGGATGATAAGTTGCAGTGAAGGCTAATTTTGTACCTAAACCTCCAAATAACTCTAGAACCTAGAAGTGAGCTTAGCATCTTTTTTTGATTGAATATTCTTCAGTACACCATACAACCTCACTATATCTCTGATGAAGAATTGTGCTACCTCACTAGTTGAATTTGTAGACTTAACTACTATGAAATGAGTTGCCTTTGTCAACTACAACCATAATAGAATCATGTTTCCTAGATGCCTTCAGAAAACTTGTAATGAAGTCCATAGAAATGACGTCCCATTTCCACGCTGGAATCGGAATCGGTTGTAGTAATCCACCTGGATGCTTACTCTTTATTTTTTCCTATTGACAATCCAAGCATCTCACAACAACCTCTACCACCTCTTTCTTAAAATTTAGCCAATAGTAGAAATTCTTCACCACTGTCAATGTCTTTTGATATCCCAGGTGACCTAAATATGGCTTAACATGAAATTCTTGCAAGATAAGATTCTTGCGCTCACAGTTGTCTGACACATAGATCTTGTCCCTAAATTTGACCAAACCATCTATCATGAGATGATAGCCTGCATCCTTCTCACTTATACCCTACTATTTTAACCTATGCTTAAGCTCCCTATACCTATCATCATGTTGTCCTACCTGTAAAATTCAATCTTGTAAGTATGTCCCATATTGTTGAAAAATGTGTAACTAGGTCAAGTCTTCATAAGTATGAAATTTATTCTTGTAAAATATAAAATGAAAAGAAATTATCATTGAAGCATGGGTTTCATGCTCAAGTCCTTTTATTTTATAGGTCAAGCACCCTGTTATCACTTAAGAAATCTGATATATGAAATTTCTCATCCTAGCCCGATGACAAAGGTCAGTGTTAGTCTAAGTTGATTTCATTTTTTCCTTAAAGTCTGAAGTTTTAGGAGGTCATGAGTCAAGTGTATTCTTATCTACCATCGGTCCCCCCTCATTCACCATTGATTTCATAGCCATGTGTCACTTTGTTATCCACCACAAAGCCTTTTCGTAATTGCGTAGCGCATGCATTATTTTTAAAGTGTTTTCGCAGCGCATTTACTTTGTATTAACAGTTTCGCAACGCAAAACCTTATTAGGTGATTTCACGGTGCAACATTCAAAATTCAAACTAACCGCGCTGCGAAATCAGGGATTCGTGCATTCCGCAACGAATCTTTCCCAAATGTCAAATCTGTTAGGTAAATCAGTGGTTGAGTCATCTTGTGTCAGTTCATGTACTCCACTTATCACGTTCCACCACCCATTGCCATTATCAACACCATTAGATTTGTTGATACACACGGATTACCATTTCCAAGAAAGGCCACCTTGCACAAGTCTTAATGATGATTGTAAGCCTTGCATGAATAACAAATCTGCAAGATTGCAATTTGAAAGATTATAAACAACAAGATTTCAATTTTAAAATACAATTGTAATCAAGCGAGGCAGCAAATTCAGGCGAGGCAGATTTTCAAAAGAAGCTGAGTTTACAGTTCGAACAGAGCTAATATTCCTTGCTTTCAGGTCTTTAAGATTTCATGGAGAGATCAATAGAGAAGAAAGAACATAGATCAGGCAAATGTCTGAGGAATGAGCCTGAAGGCTTGGATATAACACTGAAGAATAAAGAGGTGGAGAAGGCGTTTAAAAAAGTCAGATGTTGGAATTTTTGCAAGAAGTTACAAGGAGGGCATGCACAGGTGACCAAAGAATTTGCACTTAATTTCACAGGATTAAATTCAAAAGTGGCTATGATGGAATTGCAGGTCTCACCAGAGATGATATCGACTGTGATAGAGATTCCACGAGGGCAAGAGAACTGGTTAAAAATTTTCAAATTTGACATGAATCCATGCAAAGAGTTTTTAAAGAAGGAGTTTGTAAATTCAGATTTGAGTAAGTCAGTGCCTAGGAGTTATGTCAAAGAGTCCTATGCACATTTACTCACCTGTATACAAAAATACCTGACTTGTGAAGGAAGGTATAACAAGGTGTATTCGTACCATTTCAAGCTCCTTTTGCATTTTACAAGGAAGGTTTCCATTGATCTACCTTTTTACCTATTCTGCACTTTAAGTAAGATGTGTGAAAAAGTACAAATGAGGAAGGAAGCTTGTGAAACTTCTCTGTTTCACCATGGCTTGATTAAATTACTTGTCTTACATGAGCTTCAAAAGGTACGTAAAGATTGGAATTCATTTATTTTCATGGCTGGTTTCAGAAGCCAGACTGGCCTCAGTCCTCTACCTGCAAAAGATCTTACAATAGCGGGTCTTCAAACAGAAACAAGAGCTAAGAGATTTCCAAAATTAAAGGCGAGGAAACAAGTGAGAGATTCTGTAAAGCCACTGATCATTCAAGATACACCTCAACAGTCAACTAAAGAAAAAGTTCAAGTCAAAGAGATTGCACCTGAGGCAAGCACAGCTGAAGCAGTCCCAAGGAGAAGAACAAGGAGTCAGATGGCTAAAGAAAAGGGTAAGTCAGTAGCTGTTGAAGAAAGTCCAGTTTTGAAGGGAAATCTAAACGATTTATTGCAGACAATCGACTTTGAGGAGTCCCCACTAGTTCAAGATGAATTGATGCAGTCAGAAAAAGAGAATAATACAAAGAAAGCCAAAGCCTCAAAGAAACTTAAGTTTGATGAGCAAGTTGAACAATTTGTTTTCAAACCCAGGAGACCCATAACAAGGAGATTTCAGCAAGTACAGGAGGTACCACCAAGAACAGATGAAACAGGGGAAGAGATACAACCCCATCAAAGAAATGACAAAGACAAAACAGGCACCACATATAAAGAAGATAGTATAGAAGACTTGAAAAGAAGATTAGAATCAGCTCATCTTGAGATTGCCAGACTGAGGAGAGCTGCCAGAAGACATGCCATCATACAAGCTAATTATTTCAGAATTAAAACTTTATGGGAAGAGAAAGCAACTTCAGAGGTGGTTGACTGTGATACTCAATTCATACCTGGACAGTACCGGCAATTAAAGAAGCAAAATTCATCAGGATGATTAATATGCAATTAAGAGCTAGGAACAAGGTTATGAAGAAACAAATCGAAGATTTAAAGGCACAGTTAAGCTAGCTAAAGCAACCTTCTAAATGAAATCCCATTTCAAGTAAGAATATGTCTTGAATTTTGATGATTTTGCTTAGTCTCATCTTCTTGAAGAATTCTACATGTCCATTCAGTTTTGGAAAGTCTTGGAATAGTTGAAAGGAGGTTTTGATAGCAAAGTGCTCAATTAATAAAGTTTTGGGTTGAAAACTATGTTTTTTAAACAACTCAGCAGTTTTGTAGCGCACTACGAAACTACTGAAGGGGATGATTAAAGCTCAGCAGTTTCGTAGCGCGCTACGAAACTACTAAAGCTAAAGAATCCAATATAAATCAACCAGTTTTGAAACATAAGCGGGAAATTTGGAAGGGTGAGTATATGCAAGGAAACATCTGAAGCTGCAGCAATCAATCAGGTTAAGACAGGTGGTGAAATATGGATTTGGATCCAAATTTGAATTTTGTCATAAAGTGAGCACTTTAATCACAGTTTAAATATGTTAAGACAACTTAAATGAGTTTTTGTTTTAAAGAGCAGTGGACAGCACATCAAAGACGTAGCCATCTATCACATTTTGGAAAACAAAGATGAAAGACCTACTTCTGTGGATTCGAAAACCATAAAGACCGATGAGCAGGGGTTGTTTCCTATATTTCAGCACGATGGGAAAGATGTGGCATAAAAGACAAGCATGGAGTCTTAAACTTCCATCACATCCAAACTAAAAGGGAACCAGATGTCAAGGAATGGGAATCATTGTAACCAACGCTATTATTAGCATGGCATGGTGTTAGAATCCTACTAGATTTAGATCTCTGAAAAGTCTAGTTAAAGTTTGTTACACTTAATAAGAAGTTAGAAGTGGATTAGGTGTCATTAGAAGTAGATTTTGAGTTTCCCTCATGCTTGAGGAGAAATCTCAATCAGATAGAAGAACTCTATATATAGCTGGAGCAGCAATGTAATATGGGTTGGAAATTTTATGAAAAAACGTTGATATTTGGCTTATGTAATACTCTGTTTTGATAATACATGTTTAGCTTTACTTCTCAGGATTCATGAGGGATTTGATGTTCAGAATGTGTGATGTTGTCCTTTTCCTAATTCTTGCAGTGGTATGAATGTGTAATCACTTAGAATTCACTTGAGGTGCTCTAACTTCCTGTATGCATTCATAGACTGTGTGGTCCTATCTGAGTTGGTATGTTCTGAATATTTTAAATGTTGAATGCCCTGACTTCTATGTAAGGTTGAATTCATTGTCATATTGAGATGATGTTGACTCCATAAGCCCAATGGATAGTTGCTAAATGTGTTTCCACCATTCATATTTTTACATTTGTTTCACAAGAGTTAGCCATCTTAACTATAATAAAAATCATTAACGCTTTTTGAGAGAGCCCTCTCAGGTTGAGGAGGCTAAGCCTCAGCCTAAAGTAGGTTTGAAATAGTTACTTGAGGTCTTCCTGGTCTGCAGCCTTCCAGGGTCTTATTTTGAGATAACATACCCATTGAGTGCTTCTAGGGTTTAAAAATCATTTCCATATATTTAAGACCTTATGGGCACATTGTATCATGTAAAGAAAAATTTGCTTTTAACTTTAAAGTGTCAAAATTCCCTCCAAGATCAAGTCAACCTAGAAGCTACCAAGTTAGCCTAAATGAAGAGCCACGTCTACCCTTGAAGAAACCTATATAGAGAGAGGAACTCATCCTCCATTAGACATGCTCACACATGTCTCTTTCTATGCAAAGAAGAAGGTTAAAAGAGGTCAAAGAATAAGGACAAAGAGGAAGAAAAGGAAGTCGAAGTGCTTGGGTTAAGTCTCTTTCTCTCCCACGTGAAAGTCAAAGCTAGGGTTTTTGCACTGGGGACATCTTTGGTTCGATCTTGGGGACAAGAGAGAAAAGAAGTAAAGTGAAGGTGTATTAAGGTGTCTCACTAGCCCTAATATTCAAGGAAAGGTAGGCGAAGAGGAAAGGAGGCAATACGAAGAAGATCGAAGTCTTCTTAAGGAGCAACGACAATTGTCAGGAGACAGAATTTTGGATCATAAATAGGAGGTTGAAGATATTGTAAAAGGAGGCCAAGTTGATCTTAATCTTGGAGGGTATTTGTCTAAGTCTGTAGGTCATGGTATTCCTCAATTTAAGGATCTATAAGAAAAGAAGAGATTTAAGGGTTTTCCCCTCAAGAGGAGTTTTGGCCCTGGCTTGCATCCTATATACTGTGTCATTATTCTTATTTTTTTTGGTATTTTTTTGATGTATCTCACAATATAATAATAAGGAACAAAGTTGATAAGGTAAAAGATAACACAAACATTTATAAATTTAAAGAGAATTAACATATTCACTATCCTATTGATTTCTCAACAAGGTATCAGAGCTAAGGTAATCTAAGGGCATCATGAAGATCTCTTCTGCAGTGAAGAAGTTCATCAAGAATATTGCAAGCCATCTCAAGAAAGGTATTAAGGAAGCATGGAGTTTCTTATTTTCTACAAAGAAGGTATTAATCAAAGAAAATGATGAAGGTCTCTTCTCGACTCTCTCTGGCACATTCCAAGATGAAGATATTTGGGTAATCGATAGTGGTGCATCAAGGCACATGACTGGCCACTCCAATCAATTGAAGACCTTATCAAAAGGAAAATTTGCTTATTCAGTGGAACTTGTAGATAACAAGAGTTATCTCGTGAAAGGTATTGGATCAACCTCCATAAAGCTAGAAGATGGAAGAAACATTCACATTAACAACATTATATTTGTCCCAGGTTTGCACAAGAATTTACTTTCTATTTCAAGTCTAGAAAAAAAGGGTGATAAAGTAGCTTTCATTGATGGTAAGGTCTTTGTATGGAGCAAAAACTCAAGTATAGATCAAGCTAAAATAATTGGCATTCGAGAAGGAAGAATTTACATACTAACGTCTCATGTGGCCCAAGCCCTAGTTCACATTGAAATTAGCCCATGTGAACTCTGGAATAGAATATTTGGTCATCTACATTTCAAAATCCTTCCAACTCTAAGATCCATAGTAGATGGAATTTTGAATCTAAAGGAAGATCGCGAAGGATTTTGTAAGGGATGTGCATTGGGCAAGAATACCAAGAGACCATTTGGAAGCAGTGCTTCATGATCAAAAGAAATATTGGATCTCATTCATTCTAGTGTATGTGGCCCTATGACTCCTAAATATCTTGGAGGTCATCTATATTATGTCACATTCATTGATGATCATTCAAGAAAAACGTGGGTTTACTTAACGAAAACCAAGGAAGAATTATTTTCAAAATTTAAAGAATTCAAACCTAAAGTGGAGAACCTTACAAGAAAAATAATCAAGATATTAATATATGATAATGGAGGAGAATATACATACAAAGAGATTATAGAATTCTATAAGGATTTTGGGATTAAGAGGGAGTTGATAGTCGCATACAATCCCGAGAAAAATTGAGTTGCGGAACGGAAGAATAGATCCATTGAAGAAAGTGTAAAAGCAATGTTACACGATCAGGATATTCCTAAATTCCTATTGGGAAGAAGCCATGAAGACCGTTTTCTACATTCAGAATTGAATTCCCCACATATCTCTAGGAAACAAAACTTTGGAAGAAGTGTTCACTAGAAAGAAGCCATATGTAGATTTGGATCTTTGGGTGTCCTATATATATCCACATACCCAAGGACAAAAGAAAGAAGTTGGATCCTTCAGGAATGAAGGGAGCATTTTTTGGGTACAACAACTCATCAAAAGCTTATAGGATCTACATGAAAGATGGACATCACATAGAATTCAGTCGTGATGTCATATTTGACAAAAGCATAACTTTCAAGAAATCAAAGGAACTTTCCATAGACTCAGATGATGAAGAACTACCCGTATTTGAGGAGGAAGTGGATAAGGGAGAATAAGAATCACATCATGAAGAAGAAGATACTAGTGAGCCTATTCAACTTGTGGTTATTCCTTAGACAAGAAAAAGACCTAATTGGTTAAAATCTACTCTACTTGATGTAGAAGGTCATGAGGCAGTGAAAGGATTATTTAGAGAAAGCAAGAAACCCAAAATATATTTTGGGTTTGCTGCATACAAACTAATAGAACCAAAACCATCCACTTTTGAAGAGGTTGTAAATAATAAAGAATGGAAGAATGCCATGAATGAAGAATATCAATCTATAACAAAGAATGGAGTTTGGGAGATCATACCTAGGCCCGAAGATAAAGATGTGGTTACTTCCAAATGGATCTATAAGATCAAACATGCAGCTAATGGAAGTAAAGATAAGTATAAAGTAAGATTTATGGCTAGGATCTTCTCTCAACTTGAAGTCATAAACTATGAAGAGGCATTTGCTCCAACATCAAGATATACAACAATTCGATCATTAGTCTCTCTAGCAGCATCAACAGGATGGAACATCCACCAAATAGACGTCAAGATTGCATTTTTTAATGGAACAATAGATGAAGAAGTCTATATGGAACAACCCTTTGGGTTCGAAGTTAAAGATAGAAAGGCATATGATTGCAGATTAAAGAAAGCATTATATGGCCTCAAGAAAGCACCAAGGGCATGGTGTGCTAAAATGGATGCATATATTCAAAGAATAGGTTTCACAAAAATTTATGCAGATCTGGACCTTTATATTAAGGAGGTAGACAGAGAACCTGTAATCATTATTTTGTATGTAGATGATCTTCTTTTAACAAGTGTAGAAGGTTGACTTGAAGAATGTGAGAAGCAAGTAGCAGTAGAATTTGACATGAAGTATCTTGGATTGATGCATTACTATTTGGGACTAGAAGTCTGGCAAGGGCCTGATGAAGTTTATTTGGGTCAAGGAAAATATGTGATCAAGCTACTGAAAAAGTTTGACATGATGGATTCCAAGCCTATGACCACTCCGATGATCACAAATTTGAAGAGACTAAAAAGTTCTAAGTCTAGCCTTGTGGATCCTTCCATGTATAAGAAACTTATTGGATCATTGATGTACTTGGTGAATACTCGGCCAGAAATATGTTTTGCAGTAACTGTTCTTAGTAAATTCCAAGTGGAGTCGGAGCATGATCATTGGGTAGAAGCGAAACATATTCTGAGATATCTATGAGGAAGCATCCACTACTATCTAAAGTATGATAGAAGGAATGATGTCCAACTAATTGGATATACAAACTCTGACTGGGGAGGCAGTGAGCAAGATGGAAGGAGCACTACAAGGGGGATGTTTAATTTGGGATCTGTTGTGATCTCATGGATGAGAAGAAAGCAAGACACGGTTTCTTTAATTAGTGTTGAGGTTGAATACGTTGCAGCCTGTGAAGTAAGCAGAGAACCAATAAGGTTAAGGAAGTTGTTATCTAACTTGTTTGAAGGACCAATGAACCCTACAATGATATGTTGTGATATCACCAGTTGTATATGTTTGTCTGAGGATCTAGTGTTTCAAGGAAAGGCAAAGCATATAAACAACAAGTATCACTACATTCAAGAGCTAGTGCAAAATGGTGTGTTGCAACTATAGTGTATCTCCACTAATGAGCAGGTAGCTGACATATTGACAAATTCACTTCCAAACAAGAAGCTTGTTGTTATAGACATTTTTGGGCACTTCAACCCAAATCATCAATGTCCATAAACTGAGGGCTCCTAAGTCCCTAAAAGTGTTGCTTCACTGCCTAAAGGAACAAGGTCAGCTGATTACATCATCTCCCAGAAGTTCTCCACTAAAAACTGCTCATAAAATGGTCAAAACTGGACCATACTGAAAACCCAGTGCAGAGGGTGCAATGCATATCACCTTCCCAGTGTACAGGGTGCGATGCATACTGAATGGATCCTCTATAGGGTGCGATGGTTGGGAATGGACAAATGGCAGGGACAAATTGCGAGGTGGAAGATCATGGAATCTTCCAGAAGCTTCCCCTCTGACACTTGCCTCTCTGTTTTTGACCAGGGATGAGTAAGGGATCACCATTCTCCAAGTGGAAGCAGGAAATATCAGAGAGAGGACACTAATCAAGACCTTAGAAGATGACTCACCTCCCTTCAATCATCTATATATGGATCCGTCATCACAGAGATCCAGAGGCTGGAATTTTGTATCTTATAGAGAAGTATTGTTTGTTTTCTAGAGTATATTCATAGTGTTGGGTGATCTAAGCTTTACTTGAGGTGAAGAAGGGCTTTCTAGCTGGAGGATGATGCTGGGTCAGAACATATGGTTGTAATCCTTTTGCTACTTTTCATCTTAATAAAGTTATTCAAGTTTTCCTCCATATTCTTGTATGTTTGCTTATATATGCATCTGTATAGTTAACACACATCTGGTCCTGTGTTATTTATGAATATAGATCTTTGTTCTTCGATAGTAGTATGTTGTTGTGATTCTACAGGTGCTCTTTGAAGCTGGGCAGACGAAGAAGCAGCAGCGAAGCTCTATCAGGAAAGGGAGGAATCAATCAAGGAAATCAAACGCAAGACTAACTTTGGTCTCCTTGGTTCCCCTCTTGTCTATTTTCATAAAGGAAAATGAAAGTAGACTTTACTTGTTTGTTTCTAAGATAGCTACTAGTCTTAGTTGGAATAGCAGCATCTGAGTTTACACTATTCTTGGTAACAAAATGGCGACTCCACTGGGGAGCGACTAGATTGTTTGTTGGCCTATCTTTGTTTCTTTTATAAACTTACAGACAGAGCCTGAAGCCAAGCCAGCTAGCCTTCGAACTGCATTTGTCATACAAATGCAAAGTAGATCAATGCTGCTTTAGTCTATCTCCGGGTTTTGTTTATGAATTAAACAATCGATCTAAAAACAGTCTGATTGCCCTAAGTGGTGGCTCTAGTAACCTCCTTAGATCTACCCCTGTGATTTACATGTACTGGACATCACTTACTCGGCCTAAATCCTTGAATTGAATTGCAAATTGTGAGTAAAAACTTGTTTAAAGTCTCGCATTAGTACCATCGCACCTTCCCTTCAAGGCAGTCTGTATGCATCGCACTTCCCGAGTGCAGTAGGTACGCTGCATACTGAATTCACAGTGTGACAGGTGCAATGGTCAGGGAAGGTTAACTTTACCTTCAGACTTTGGTTTTTTCCTCACTGTTTTCAGTCTTATTCAGGAGTTTTACTGTCTGTGGTCAGTGTATCTCTATGAAAACCCCCTTCTCTTACATTATTCCGCCTCCATAGTGCAAAGAACTGTAAGTGTTTTTATGTATTGTGCGCCATTTTCAGTTCTCTTTTGCAAAAAGTAGCATAGTCGAACTGTCGTTTCTTGATCTGAAAGTGTCGTAGCTGTCATTTTCAGTTTTAGAAGACAATCCCATTGTTCTTGAATAGTCAATTATATAGTTGCTATTGCATATGATTTGAATTAATAGTTTTTAAAGTGTCGAAAAGCAATTTTCATTTCGAAATCGTAAAGTGTCTCCCTTACATTCACTTCATTTTGAAAAAGGAACTTGTTGAGTATTGTTGCTTTGAAAGTAATTCAGATTTGCACATAGATTTCTTATCATCATTCATACATTAAGAAGGCTGAAAACCAATACATGCATGTGCATTTGCATTTTGACTGCTTGCTTTGATTTAGGATAGTGCATTTAGCGTGTGCTCTGTGTTCTTTGCAGAAAGATTCTTAACTTTCTTTCCTTAGTAGCTAGGATTTTCATTGTTAAAAGAAGATTAAATGTTTGTTTATCATCTTAGACTACATTTTAGGAATTGTATACACATCACACGGTGAACCTGAAAGGAAATTTTTTAAGCAAGATCAACTTAAAATAAATTTAATGAATCTAACAACGCTTTGGAACCTAACGCACAACATCTAGAGGTCTAGGCTAGAGATGTATTACAACATCGTAAAAATTGGTAAGTATTGTTTTCATTGTTGTTTGGGTGATTCCTCCACTCTGAGACTGCAAGTGCCAATACAGACTTGTGCTCCCACGTACCGTCGAGTATATTTTGGGAGACCACAATAGGCTGCATCCTTTATCCTTAGGAAGCCGTGTCTGTCGTCCTATCGATCGCAATGCACTGAACACAGCATTCGGGAAGATTGACTGTCATACGGTAAAAATTATTCTATAATTTTGCGATTGGTTTGGTAATCCCCTCTGCCTAGATCTCCAGAGAAGTCCATTTTGCTCCTTTT
Source organism: Pinus taeda (assembly GCA_000404065.3). NCBI lineage: Eukaryota > Viridiplantae > Streptophyta > Pinopsida > Pinales > Pinaceae > Pinus > Pinus taeda. Next base: position 403,197 of record APFE031711078.1, read on the forward strand.
CAGAATCCTTAAAGGAAAAGGTCCTCTGAGCACTTGTCACTTCAGGCTCAATAAAAATCGAAGGCGACTAGAGTCATCTCTTGTTTTTTCTCGACTCTTTAAAATTGGAAAAACAAGTTCTGTCAAAGCGTCTAAAATTTATTTTAATCAGAATAACATCACAAATTTCCTCATTGGTCTTTAGGTTGAGAAATGGAGTCTACCAACCAAGGATTTCCCCTTGGAGGAAATCCTAGTCCCTTCTCCTCTTGGGGAGATGTTGGTGCACCCCATATGGCCACATTGTCACTTCT